>JAQZBX010021010.1:0-32586 GCA_029593785.1 Cabassous unicinctus
TTATTGTGGATAAAAATCAAATTTTTCACAATACATACAAATATTTTTAAAATGATATATAAATACATATGCATATATGTACATTTGTTTACATAAATGTTATTTCATATATACATATGTATTTTTAAAGGTGCTAAGATTACCTAAATATTACTCAGAAATTACAGGGATTCCCATGTTCCCCACCTCCCACACCTCCAACAACATCCCACATCACCATCCTTCATCCGTGTGACACAACACCTGCAATGGATATACACATCCTGGGGCCTTGCCAACAAGCATGGACCACAGTTCACATCCTAGACCACACTCTCTCCCACACAGTTCTGCATGGTATATGCTGATGGAAAATGGCCTACATCCGTCACTGCAACGTCACTCAGGACAACCCCCAAGTCCCAAAAAGCCCCTGTATTTCAACTGCCCCTCCTCTCCCCGCCCCAAAAACGTCCAGTGGCCACTGGCTTCACCTCACTGTTACAATTTCTTCCATTGCTTGAATCATAATATGTCTACAACAGAACATCACCAAGTCCACTCTAGTCCACAGCTCCTCCCCCAATCCTGAGGGGACTGGGATGGTGATGTCCACTCCACCTCCAAGTGAGAGAGGGCTTATATCCCGTATATGCTGTGGATGGGTTTATCCTGCCTGCAGCTGCAGGCCCTCTCCATTCCCTGGGATGGCCGAGTGACAGAGTAGGACCCAATTAAGTCCTCCCTGCACATGGTCCATCAGTTCCTTCTATTCAAACCTATATGTGATGCTGGAGTTGTTAGGTGTACTTCCAGAGACTGAAGCCTCTGGCCTACTTATGTGCCAGCTGTGCCTGGAATCTCGGTGGAGCTGCAACTCCTACCCTACAGCTCAATGGACTCATCAACCTCTTTTGAAATAAAATGAGGTTTAATTTTACATATATATATATCCAATTTCATACAAGAGATGTTTGCTGAATTATGACTAAATTATATGGTTTCTGACTCCTGGTCAATTATAATCTCCATTATATAATGTAAGATCATACCCCAGAGACATTAAAGTATCATGTTTTAAACTTTAAGATTAATGATCCTACGGGTCTAATAATTTATTTGGCAAAATTGAGACAATGAGGTTTATTTTATGAAAT
Organism: Cabassous unicinctus; assembly: GCA_029593785.1. Taxonomy (NCBI): domain Eukaryota; kingdom Metazoa; phylum Chordata; class Mammalia; order Cingulata; family Chlamyphoridae; genus Cabassous; species Cabassous unicinctus. The sequence goes on from JAQZBX010021010.1 coordinate 1,137, forward strand.
AATCTCTATGTTTATAGTACAGGGCCTCTTTGGTTGAACAGGTAGAAAAGCTTGAATGCACCTGGTATGTGGAGTTAGTGTCCTCTATATGACTACTTTTAAATTTCCATTATTTGTAAATATCTAGGACACTCCAATGGGAAAGCTAATGCTGTGACTATCTTTGAAGCATGAACTTATGTTGATATATCTGGAATACATCAGTAGTTTGAGGAACTTAAAGAATCAAAACAACAGAGGGAAAAAATTTCTTAGAGATACTCACTAGAGGGGAAGAATTCTGAAGTAATGCTCCAGAATAAGAGAGCTGGAAGGTCAAAGGGAAGAAACTATCTGGATATAGTTTCATGCATGCGTCCTGGCCAGGATTCCTGGGGAGATCAGCAGCAGAAGCAGCAGAGCAGGGCAAAGAGGTAGAAAACCGGAGGACAGAAACAGCTTGGGAAAGGGTAACAACCCAGAATGACTTATATGCATGTGTCATATAGAGACACTGGAGGACATACTTGAGTGGAAAGGGAAACCAGATAGTGTGAAGTCCCTGAGGTCCTGCACTAAGCAAGTGAAATCTATTTAACCAATGGACTTCAGCCTATTAATGTGACTTCATTTGCATCTGAGAAGTAAGTGTTCAGGTATATAGGATGTACAAGGTATATGTTTTAAATGAACAATATAGGTGCAATAGCACAGGGATAAGGATATATCAACACATTATTGCAGGCGCTATTGTGTGCCTTCTCTGTAAATACTTCCCATCTGAATAAGGAGGTGGTTATCTATCTTCCATGTGTTTCATGTTCTTACAGTGCTTCCCTCCACCAAGTAGCAGTAACAATAGCTGGAAAATTGTTAGAAATCCAAATTATCAGGTCCCGTATCAGACAACTGAATCAGAAACTCTGGATGTGAGGTCCAGAAATCTGTGTCTTTCCCAGCCTTTCAGGTCATTCTGATTCATGCTAAAGCTTAAGAAATGCTCCTATGTGGTAAATGTGAGGGAGAATCAGTTGGGGATTTATGAAAGATTTTTCTTCAATTTTAATTGAAAAAGAAATGGCCTTTTCCTTCTTTCTGTGTGTTCTCCTATCTGCATGTGAGACAAGGAATTACAGCAATCACCTTGGTACCATGAAGAGAATTCAGGATGGCAGAGAGGAAAAGGAAAAGATCACGCTATTGTCAAGTCACTGAATTAGCAAAACATGGAGCCACCTACTCCTAGGTCCTTATTTAGTATAATAGATCTCATTGTTTCAGGTATTATTGAAATGGCTGCTCTGTTACTTGCAGCCAAATGCCTCATAGCTTATTTGCATTGATGAATACATTTGTTCCTTTCAAGAAATATGTGACAAAAGCTAAGCAAGGATTCATAACTCCATTTTTAAAAAAATGAGTAATCTGCAGTTCCGAAATGTTAAATGAGATGCCTAATAAATACTAATTCATAGTGGCAGATCTGTGATTAGAGTTCTGCTAATTAGGAGCACTTTTCTACACTGTCACATTGCCTTTCAAAAAGCACACATACATAACTAATCAAACTCATCAAATGTTAATGATCAGGCTTTTCCTATACACAGTGCTGCTCTGAAGGAAGACCTATATGCCAGGGAAAAATTTCACCTGCTAGAGGACGGCAAGGAGCATCAAGAATACAAAGGAGATGACTAAGCAAGCAAGCAGGTTGGCTTGCTGCAATTTCAAAGGTGCTAAAAGTAGACAATGTATCTCAAAAGATCAAGAAAGGTAATTCATTGCTCACAGCACAACAAACAGCACAGGCATCAACATGGTGGCCCTGGTTGCCTTACTTCCATGGGACATAGGCGACAAGATGGCTTCACATTGAATGGGTTGTTCAGCTGCTGAGGAACCCAGAATTAAGGGGTAAGCACCTGATGTAGCAGGCAGGAAGTGAGCCAGTCATCCTCTCCTGGGGATCAAACATTCACATGATAGGCACACTGTTATTGCCTTGACCTGCTTATTTGATTACGTGACTAGTTAAAGAAATGACTCAGGGTCAGGACGGTGAGAACCTGTAGTATGCACATTTGGCAAAGACATGTTGGGAGGTTCGGGGCGGGGCCAATGGTGGATTGTCTCTCCTATTAGTTTGCTTTGAGTCAGACTTCCTGTATGCAAATCTTGCCTCTGCCATGTATTAGATCTATATACCTGGGCAAGGTTTTCCATCTCTTTGTTTCCCAACTTGGAATGTGGGTTTTTAATGGTATCTTGCTTTATGATATTGCTTAGAATAGGGCCTGACATATGGTAAGTGGTAAATAAATGTTCACTTTTATTATCATTCAGTACAGTGATATTATCAGGTTTCTGGAAGAAAGAACAAGCATAATGAAAGCAAAAGGTGGTAAATATGCTTTTCCTTAATGTAATCTAAAGCTATGAAGAGTCAGTCTTGCCAAAAGAAATGAAGGACATCATGATGAAAGAAGAAGAGATGACAAATATCTCCAAATGGACATAAAAGCAGAAAAGTCCATTTAGATGAATTATTTGTAATTTCAACAAAGTTGCTTCTAGCAGTAAAGAATTATTGCCTACCTACACCCAATTGCTTGTAAATAAAATTGTTTTTCTTTTGAAAATTGAGGATTTTCTTTTATATATTCTTGCTAAAGATCAATAGCTCTGATCAAAAATTGAATGTTGACTTGTAGAAATTACAGTAAAGGACACAATGAGTTATAGTCCTGAAAAAAGTAAATATTTCCTTCTAATTCTTTGAAATACTGTTTATAATATTGCAGTGCTGGTTATTTTACTAGTGTTAATGATATTACAATAACAATAATAGATTACAGCTATTGAGTTTTTACTCTGTGCTTGTCATTATTTTCAGTTTTAAGTACTGTGCACAAACAAACTCTACTTGTTTAAAGTGCCATATGAGTAAAGGCTCATATTATCTCATATTATAGATGAGAAATATGAGGCATATAGCAATTAAATAAAATTCTCAAGGTCTTAATACTAGTAAGAGGCTAGATATATGACACAGACAACTGGACTTAAGAAAAATACAACCCTCAAAGAACCAGGACAAAACTAGGTAGCATGTCAAAGGATCAGATTATGTTCCACCAAAACTTAACCCATTCTTTGATGTATATATCTAATCTATTTGTGCATGTGTTTACTGTGATCCGTAAACAAACCCTTAATGAAGGAATCATTTTGAACAAACAACCTTTCACAAATTTACTACTAGAGCTCCAGTGACCCATTTGTTGACCTGGAACTTTGGTGTCAAAAGTTCTTGCTGATCTTTAACCATGCATATCTTATAGATTCCCAGACTATTAAAAGGACATTATTTCTGCCCTGATAGACTTGTGGATTTATTTATTGTAAATAACTCACTAGAGTAAGACATTTCATTGTAGAACATCCCTGTTATTGATTCAGTAAAATGAGGGTGTCATCCTTAAACAAATCTTCGTGGATATCCATGCTCTTAAAACTAATTGACTATGTCTCTTCTTTCAGCAGGTTAGCTGTGCATTTCATATGCTTACTAAGGAGATTTTATCTGCCATCTTTACCCCATTCACACAATATCTAAGGATGACAATTCTTATTCAGTGCCTCATAGAGGTTTTTCCCATCTTTGGATAAAAGGAAAATCATTTAGAAATGCTGAAAACAACTATTACTTTTAAAATAATTTTTCACTTTTAATATATCTATTGTGTATTTTAAGGATTTAATTACCTAAACTACTAGGATTCAGATCTTTCAGAAAGAAACATCATTATTTTATTTATAAAGTGTTTTCTGTGAAACATTTTGCAATTTTCTTTTCATTGTTTTTTTCATTTATCCCACATTAAATCTTTTATTTGACTAATAGTTTAGATGTAGGGTTAGAGTCTTCTTGATTGCTTCTTCAATTATTCCTAATCATCTATTTAAAATAAAAGAAAAATGCCTATTCATTGGAACTAATGCTTTTTAGCTAAATCATTCTCTGTTTCTCCTCCTTCAGGCCCCTCTCCATCTTGATAAAGTATAAACATTGGCACACAATTCATGTTTTGTTTTGTTTTTCTCTACCGTACCAGGACACTTCAACATCCACATGGCTAACACATCTAATTCCATGACTTCTGTGTTTCTTGACTCTCACCTCTACTTCATCTACATTACTAAAGTCACATGCTGAATATTGTCTTAACCAGAAACAATTCTATCACCGCAAATCATTAACAAAAGCGTGGAATTACCTGACAAAATTCTCTTGTTATTTGAGCTTCAGAGTTCAATTTTTCCTACCAGAACTTTTTCTTTTCTTCCTGAATACTATATTTGTTCTACCAATTTAGTCCCTTCCTCTTTTTTTTTTTTTAAGATTTATTTTTATTTATTTCTCTGCCCCCCCTCCCTCATTGTTTGAGCTGGCTGTCTGCTCATCTTTTTTAGGAGGCACTGGGAACCAAACCCAGGGCCTTCCACGTCGGAGGGAGGCACCTAATTACTTGAGCCACCTCTGCTCCCTCTCTTCCTTTTTTTATTTCTATTCATATCCAGCTTAGGCTTAATGGTCTATCATTTCTATAACATTCTTGTTTCTTTATCTTATCATAGTATCAATCTAGCAAAACCCCAATCCCAGAAGAACAAAAATTTTCACTTAGTCTCTGGCTATTATCGTGAAGCTGATTATTGCTTATTATACAAAATTATACCTTATTATAGTTTGGTGCTTCTCTAAGATTGTGACACTTAATCAGTTCAGAAATTCTATTTTTCATTCAATTTACTCTCCTGGCACTCACTGCAAAAAATTTTTCTAACCTTCTTTACTCTCTTTAAAATTCTGATTTTGCTCATCTACCACATTTACTCTCAAAAAAAATGGTCATAGTTTCTTCATCACAGAGGAAATAGAAAGCATGAGACGAGAATTCACTGAACTGCTATTTGGAAAACTGCTCTTATTTTCTCCTTGTTCCCTTCCTTAGGATCAATGTTTAATTGTTTATCTTTCTCTCTATGGTAATTCTTTCAACCACTGCTCTGGATCTTGTATATTCTGAATAGCTAAAAGATGAAGTAGGATGGTATGGAGTGAGTTGCATCTTGGGAACACAGGCTTAGGCACAACAGGAAATTTCCGCAAATGATCACTTTATTATTTACTCAGCACAAAGGGTCCAAAAAAGTCGGGGAAGAAATCCCATCATGGCCAGTGTCCCGGGAGGCCAACTGCTTGGTTCAAGGTTGGTGGATGGCAACTTTGCACACCCCACTTCATGACTGAGAGGAGAGACCAATCTGTGCTGCCCAATGGCAAGGGTAATTATATAACCCAGGGGGAGGTTTTCCTGACACTGAGAGTTCCTGCCCTGATCAGTAGCTGGGGCTGCTTGTTCCCTGTTTCCCATTTTAAGGTACAGTCAGTCCTTTTCATTAAATCCAACATCTCCCCCAGGTTGCAGAACAGAAACCACTGAAACATCTACACACAATAGAAAAGATGGTTGGGGGAGGTAAGCTAGAGCTGAGAGCTGGCCACCAAGTGTGTCCCTGACTTCTCAATCAGATGGTGGTTTGGACACCCCTCCACCCACCTCATCCTGTGTAAGGAGAGGTAGCCAAGAGAGTTGTTTACACTAGTACATTGGGTTCTACAATATGTTACTAGAGAAAAAGTTAAACATTCCTTTACAAGTAATGCTAATGCACTTATCCCACGAAGGGCAAGATCAAGATCCAAATCATGCTCAAAGAAGAAAAACATTTTATTTAAATAAGATTAGACTGTATCGACTCTAAAATAGCATTCGCATTCGCTGGGACAAGAGAAGCTTGACTTTTATTTAAACAAGTTAAAAAAAAAAACACACCTAATTATAAGTCTTCCTGATAGGAAAGTAAGCTAGAATAGGAGTACCCACTTTTGTCCTCACTTCTGGGCCTAGAGGACACAATACTCACTGCCATAAGAGACGTCACAAGAAATAAAGAAAGGCCTTCATGAACAGCTGGCCTGTGTCAAAATACTTAATTTTGCAAGGCACAAAAAGAAACCAAGGAAATGTAGGAGGATGGTGTTGGTAGGGGGAGAAATATAACTTCTTTTAGGGAAAAATGTCGATTACTGATAGTGGGTGCGGTGAAGATTTGGAAACTTGAAAATGGGAAGTGAGAGAGAAATGACATGGGACAGTCTCATGGTGAAGGTCCAAGTCTGTGAATCAGGAAGGAATAGAAAATGTCAAAGGTGTCTTCTCTGCTTTTCCTATGCTTCATTATTGGGTTGAAGATACCTGGGTTTAATTGAGGAAGTTGGTTTCCACCTAACTTGTTAGCTGGAAGGTCTGGAGAAAATTAGCATAACAAAGGGTACTTAAGACTGAGGCTTTAACTGCTTCTTACCCATCTTGAGGGGGTCTCTGGTGGAGAGGGTCAAAGCTTGCTTGGCTTAACTGAAGATTACTAGATAATTACTTCTGGTCATCTTAGCTATAGGATGGCCCACATGGCCTCATGAGCAGAGAAAACTTTTTCTGAGGTGTAAAACACTAAGAGTAAATTTCCTGTCTCTTCATACCCTCATTGTCCCCAAACACCACTACCAAAGTTTAACAAGAAACTCTCCTTAGGACAAAAAAGAAGGCTCTGACATGACTGAGAAAGTATTAAATTATTTATTTCACTCTTACATCTTTGTTTATAGGAATCTTCTTCTCAACTCAACTCTTTTACCTTCTAAGACAACAAAAGCAACAAAATCAACAAAATCAAATCCTCCAGATATACTGAAATTTTTTCCCTTTAATTATAAAATTCACTAGAAAAATGGAGCAGTTGTTCCCATTCACTTTCTGCAGCTTCTCAACTATTTATTCCCTAAATTGCTCAAATTTGGCTTCCATCCTCATCACTCTCTTGAAATAGTTCTGCTAAAATCCATGTGAGTCAATGCAATAGGGATTTTTAGTTATCATCTTACCTGCCCTTTTGATGCATTCAAATGGTTTCTCCCTTTTTCAAAAAATTCCTTTCTCTTGGCATTGGCAATAATGTGTTCTCCATGTTTTCTCCTACTCTTTGGCCATTTCTTGTAAGTCTTTCCAGTTCAACCTTTTGTATCTGGTCCTTAAATATTGAAATTCCTCAAGGCTTGCTCCTGATTTTCACTCTTCTCATGTTCTACTCTCATTTTCCAATACCTCATCCATACTTCTGGCTTCAATTATTGTCTCTGGGAAAATGATGATTCTGAAATTTTTCTCTCTAGCTCTGATTTCTCAGAATTCCAGACTTCTAGCCAACTGGTTACCTCCATCTTCATTTGGACAGCTCAAAGACACTCAAACTCTACATGCTAAAATTGATTCCACAGCCTTCTTTCTGAACTTCCATCTTCCAATTATGTCTTGTAGGGTAAAGTGGCATAATGATACTGAAAACTTACATTCAGAATTTTTAATAATAGAGACTTGAGTTATCTCTAAGATAGAATTATTTGAAAGAGAAATGTGTAAATGGAAACTGTTTTGTCTGAGTTGCTAATTTCAGTAAGATGGCTTTTCAGTTGTCACAGGTTACTCTGGGCAGTTGCATTAAAAGAACTTTTACTTTGTTCATATTATATTGTTGTAATGTTAGATTTAAAAAAATAACTTCATTACTTATATCATCACAAAAATTAATAAATGTTCTAAAATCATACAATAGTATAAAATAGGATATTTTCATTTTGATGAAATTATTACAGGAATTGTTATATTTGAAAAATATGACTGAATGTTTTAAAAATGCATATTATCATGTAGTATTGTGCGTGCTATTTTGTTTTTAAAATAATTTTTAATAAAATTGAAGGAAATTAAAATTGTCATCAATTTGGATATTGCATTTTGGACCACTTGGGCAAAGTAATAATAATATGATAATGTCTACTCTTAAGATTAGGAAGATGTTTCATTAATTTTAATTATGTAAACCTACCTGTTGGGTTGCCTATTGAAAAAAAGTACTTAAGAATTTTATATCTCCCTTCAAATTACTGACACAAGACAGAGGTGTGAGGTCATTCCTTAGACCTTTTTCATCACACCCAAAGTGAAAGGGAAATGGAAGCATGATGAGAATCAGCCTCATTTACCCATTTTGAGATTAATAAGGCACTTTTACACCGATGCTGAGGGCTCTCTTGTAGCCGCAGTAGTCCTAATTAATGCTTGCCATCTAACATCCCTGTGCTTAAGAAGGAAACCAAGAAAATCCCCTCATGGGGAGGAAAATGAATTTTAATAAAGTCTGAAAGGTTTAATGTAAGTACATATGAAACAATATAAAATGACAAAAAGCCTATATGGTATTCATTAATATGCTCCCATTCATGCTACATGTTCAATAATTAACAGACATAAATAAGCATTCCTTGCTATGTATGATATAAATATGGGCAAGTCACATTTTGATTTCATATACGATGCTTCAGCTTATGCCATGTTTTTAATTAGCGCTGTCCTATTAAGCTGCTAATTTATCTACTGTTGTGAAGACCTCTGGAAATGCTGCTCCATAAATAATAGAGCAGTGATCCATAACCACCTCCCATGTAACAGAATCGAGTCCACTGCAGCTAATAGGAAGGAACTGCCGGTTGCTAGGTGCCAAAATGCTGCTTGCCTATTTAGGAAGTGATATAGTTTTGTCTCCCTGCTAAGATGACAAAACTGTAATTAGAGATTAATCAAGAGCTACATTAGTGCCACAGTTTCCTGCAGTCTGACTTTTGTTGCCCACCAGCAGTTAAGTGCATCTGCCTGTATTTACCAGTTCTCTGGAGATTTAGAAATTTATTGTCATATTTACAGGAACAGCTGCCGTGCAAGTTGTCAAATCATAAAGAACTAACTCAAGAGAATGCATATAATTAACTACTCTGTCTCTAGTCTATTTATTTTTTAAAATGAGGTTTCATTTAAAAGGATTAAATAACATATTACATAACCAGCTATTTTTTTTTGTTGTTCTTGGATTTTGTTATTTTTCATTAAAATATTTTTGCCAACTATACAGTGATTTAGACTGAATAAAGATCAATTCAAATATTAAAAGGGAGAGAAATGCATGCTGGTGGCAATGGAAACTTGGATCATATACTTATTCTGGGAGGTGGGATGGTGTTTACATGCTAAAATCACTTCAAGTTCTATGCAGCTATCTATGGTTTCCTTAATAAAAAATAATACTAGGACATTTTACATAATTCATTTTATTGATGTTTTCATTGCCATTCCTTTAGAATTTGTCATACCTGCATTGGGGCAAAGTATTGGCAAATTATTCCTGCTTTTCTCTTATTTATGTATGCTATATTTTTAATATTTTTCAAATGAGAGCACAGTGGCACATTAATTGGAAGTGTTTTTATTAGAAGGAAATTTGATAGCCTTAGATAATGGCTACTTTGGCTTAGTTGATTATCAAGTCAAATATCGTGTCAAAATAGAGACTACTGAAATATGTTTTCTTCTGAAGTTGTAAGGCAAAGAACAACTAATACTATCAATGGAAGTCAGCATCTTCTTTATATTTAATATACAATTAAAACCTGAGGTAGAATTAAAACACTCATTTTAATTGTTTTAGTTATTGTATAAACATATGGACATATTCATAAGTGAAAATATTGGAAAATAATATTCTTATAAGTACACTTTATAACATCACATATGTACTCACATAATCCATGCCCCTATACACACATACATGCACATATTTTTACGAACGTTCTTAGTTTGTGTACTATTTTGTAGTTAAAGAAAACCCATCTTGGTGCCATTTTGATCTCTCTAGCTTACAGCAGAATTTTGGAGTACTTGGAATTCATTCTAATACTGATCTGTTAAAACAAAACTATTCCCATTATAACTTGTAGTTATTAATCACATTATAACACTAAAAGCTACTTCAAAATGAGTTGAAGATTGGTGCCCAGATTTTTAATTAACAGCATTGAATTTTGAAAGTAAAATACTCTTAGACATCCAATCCAATAATTTGGGGGCACATCTCCATGAGAAAAGTATAATTTTCCCAGATATTTGCTACTTTATTTACTCACCTTCCCAAAAAGAAAGGAAGGGAAAATTGACTGTTATTAGTTATTCTCATTGTTCTTAAAAATGATAGATAGATAGATAGATAGATAGATAGATACACAGACAGACAGACAGACAGACAAAACAATCTTTGGAAGGTATTTAGAATCATAATAAAAAGGAATGATAGAATTGGTTAAAGAACAATTTGTACTAAAGCTTTTCCAAATGTATTTTGGAGATGGCATTTTGATCTCTCTTCAGAATAATGTGACCAACTGCTGTATATTTGAGGAATATTGTTAGTTTAGAAAGAAAAGATGAAATAGAGCTCAATGAATTAAAGAAATAAATTCTACATCTGTTACTGCAGAAGCCCTTTAGAGACTGAATTGGGAGTTGTAAATGGAGTCTCAGCCTGCTCACTATATTCTTGTATGCAGTGAGGTGAAAGTCTCAGTGCTCTATTGCCAGGGGTTACACTGGTAGTAGATATAAAACTTGGCCTTAAAAAATCTGAAATTAGATTTTTGCTAATAATTTAAACATATTGGAGTGGCACGCCGTATTATTTACAGAGGATTTGGAAGGTTGCTTGCAGTCAGAGGGGATTATTTGTGGAAAAAACAGAAATTTCATTGACAACTTTATAACAATTCATTTAGCTAGCATAGAAAGGATTGATTTTGAATGAAAAGACAACATCCTTCTTATGTGCATAATTACTTACAAATATTTTCAATAAACTAATAACCCACCTATCCAAATAAGTTCTTAAAATTTAATCATACTATTACAGTCTATTAATAAATAAATCTATCAGAATTTATAACATTATAAAATAAAACCACTCTTAACTAGAGTGGTATGGCAGTAAAGCATAACAAAGCTATGTTAAAAATAATTAATGGTAATTTTTCTCCCTCCATAATATGTTCCCTTCCACTGAAATTATGGTTAGGCCTTAGAGCTCTCCAATAATGTTAAAAGAATCCCTAGACCACCTTTGTTAATTGCAGGCAGGTCAGGTTTAAGCTGGGGCCAAAAAATTATTTTATGAAGCATTTCTGGACAATGGTAGAGGGGATGCTTTGACAGCTAACTGCTACATCATTTCATTATTAAGTTATTTGTTCTCCAGGTTATTTAAGAAACATCAACAATAACAGCAATAGATCTTGTTAATTTCTCTAGCGAAGAAGTATAACACAAATATGAAAGAACTGGAGTATGCCCATCAGTCTAGAATTAGCAAATTCCAATGTTTTACAGTAGACTGTAGCTGAATACCCTACTCAACCTTGATGTGCTAAATATTTTATTTACTTAGTAATTTATTAATGTTATAAAAACTGGACACAAGTAAAGACTGTTATAATTTAGAGGATTAGAGTAAGGTCCACAGAGTGAAACAAGCCAGGGAATTAAGTGTTCCATTCTGCCCAATGTTTGCTTTGTGCTCTCCCAAAATTAATTAAATACCTATGCCTCATTTTCCCCATCTGGAAAGAAAGAAAATGAAACCTACCTAATGAGCATGGTTTTGAGGTTTATATTATTTGAGACCTGAAAAATGTGTGAGGTGCTTGACACACACTGTTTTCAAATAGTTCTTTTAGGAAAGTCAAGCAAACAGAAATATATAGAAAAGTTTAGGTGTATTTTACAAATGTTCCATAATGATGTCACTGTTGATATTTTTATTTGATTCACTTCTAGATTTCACATACCCACTCACACATGCACAAATATAGAATATACATATTTATTTAAACAAAATTCAAATTATGCTCTTAGACAATTTCTATTACACTTGGTCCCTTTGTCCCATTTGATATATCTTGAATTTGTCTCAATATCATTAAAGACTTCTCAACATAATTTTAATTAATATATAGCAATCCAATTTATGAATATATTATAATTTATTTAACTATTATATAATTGTTTATTATTAGACTGCTTATAATCATTAAAATAAAAGCACTGCAGTAAATATTCATCTACATACAATCTTTGTTTCCTATCTCCTTATGACAGATTCCTAGCAGCAAATATTACTGGACAACGAAAATGAAAAACATCAAAGCTCTTGCTATTTTTCCAAATTGTTTTCCCACAAAGCCATGCAAATTTGTATTTCTATCAGTAAATTTTTATGTCAGTAATTTTTTTTTTTTTTTTTGAGGTACTGGGGGATGGGGATTGAACTTGGGACCTCATATGTGGGATGTCAGTGCTCAACCACTGAGCCACATCAACTTGCCTGAGTTGGCCCTTTCGTTTGTTTTGCTTGTTTTTTTGTTTTTTCCAGGAGGCCCAGGAACCGAACCCGGGACCTCCCATGTAGGAGGTGAGAGATGAATCGCTTTAGCTACATCCACTCCTAGTCAGTAAATTTTTGTGAGAATCGTTGTCCCACAATACCAGTCTCTGTATTTAGAATTTTTTCATATTTGTGACTTTTAAGAAGGTTAATGGTATTCTTTTTATTTGCATTTTGTAATTATTGGCAATATTAAAAGTGTATTTATGTGTTTAGAGGCCATTTGTATTTCTTTCTAAATTGTCTAATGATTTGGAACATTTTATTCTATAAGTGAATTAGTGACTTAGTTATTTCACTTGAAGGCAATCTCTGATTAATACTATTTATCAAAAACATTGTATCTCATTTTGTCATTTGCCTTATACATTTGTTTATGAAATTATTGATACATAATATTTAAAGTATGTATTTATTTACAACTGTAACCTTTCCCTGTGGGAACTCTTCCATGGCTCCATACACCAAAAAATCATTTCCCAGCTCTAAATTTATTAAAATATTTCTTCTAGATGTTCTAGATATTTTGAATGGTTTTAATTTTTTTTACATCTAATGCTTTAACAAAGTTGCACATTATTTCTATATAAAATAGGTAATAAAGCTCAGCTTTTTTTAGTAAACAATACTTTTAAAATCATTTATAGAGTAACCATTTATTTCTCTGCTGATTTATTATACCATTTTTATTGTAGCAAGTTGTTATATATACAGGAACCTACTTCTGAGTTCGATATAGCCTCCCAGTAATTCTTGCAACAAAACAATACTGTTAGATATTAGTAAATCTTAAAAAAATTTTAAATCATTGATATTCTTTCTAAAATCACTTTTAGTAATTGAATCCCATTTATTCTTCCAAATGACCTTAGTCAGTTCCCAAAGAAGTTTCATTAGTGTTTTGTTTGGAAGTACACTAAAATGAAAATGTAATTTGGAAAGAAATAGTATCCTTTACAAAATAGGATCTTCCCATGAAACAGCATGATATGTTTCATCTCTCTATGCATCTGTTTTTAATGTCACTCATTATTCTTTTTATATATTAGTAGTTTTTTTTCCAAATCTCAAAAGCTTAAGTCAACCGTATTTACTGGGCATTTTCTATGTGTTTGGCACTTTGCTAAGTACTTTGGATTAACTCTTTAAACTTATAAAAACCCTATCAGGTAGATATTATTGTCACCAGTATGTGGATGAGAAAGTTGGGACTTAACGAGGTTTAGTAAATTTATTCAATATCTGATAGTAGAGAGTAGCAGAGGCCAGTTCTGTCTAACAGTAAGTCCACAGATTCAGCCCCATACCCATTGCCTCAGTATTTGTGGGTAATAACTCATGAAAGAATTATGAAGATAAAAATGTTATTCAATACAAAATAATGCTGATTGAATTAGTAAATATAAAGTTTCACAGACTGTTCCCACTTGTCTTTTTGTATAAAGAGCAAACAGTTCTGAAAATAAGTGTTACAGGCATAATTATTTCACTGGCTCATTTTCTGATGAGATTTTAAAATTTAGACCAGGGTTATTCAACTTGAATTATTTCTGTACCATAATAAGGTACAAAGGTAAAAAATGGAGGCGGGGGGCAGGAACTGCTTTTATAATCCCTATGGACTGAAAAGAAATGGGAGCATAGATCCTTAAATCGCTTATCACTCACCATACCCAGAAGACACAAGAGACTGTGGACAGTTAAATAACAGACTTGGCAAAACTCTGCAATTTCTAGGTTTCTAGTTAGCCTAAGAAGGCAGCTTTTTTCCCTGAATATTGTTGTAATGTTGTAAAAGTGATTTCTATCCATGTAATTATTTCCACCAGAGTTTTCATTTTAATTTGTGTTATATGCCCCTGAAACATCCCTGATCTCCAAACATACATCTTTTATTAATATGCCCTTACATTCATTCTTCAGGGTAAAATTAGGCATATTTCAGGATAAAACAATCACAATAACACTTCATATAAGTTTTGCAGTCTCTCTTCTAACTTAGTGTGTAAACTATACCAAGAAAATAAATTTGTCTGGTTTAAGTTTGTCACTTGAATGAAGTCCCAAATACTTTCTCTTTATTAATGGATGAAAATTAATGAATCTGGAAGCAGTACGTCGATTCAAACATGAATCCTGTTTTATTGAGCAATTCACTTTTGCATTATTAGTATTCTGGTTTTCAACTTCTCCACTGGCCAAGCAACTACTGATATCCTGAAATTTCACTTTGTGTAACTGAGATCCCAATGATAAGTATCTTGCTCCTGAGTCTTTATACAGATTCCTGAAGCTGCTGAAATTCATTATATTTGAATCATGACATTGTGCTGAGTTTTTCACTTTTGGTCACAGAAGAAAATTGGTATCTATGGCAACAAAAAAGTTCAAAGTATGGTACCTGACAGTGTTTTCATGTGACAGAAATGACAGCCATCTTTGTTAAGTAATACCTTGTTAAGATGCTATCTTTTGTGTCGAATTTACTGTGATATCCAAAATTGGGGAATTACACCTTTAAAGAAAAGGACAGATCATCAATTAAAGTGTATATTACAGAGTCTTTAGAAGCAGTTCTTGTGGCCTGCTTTTTAGTTGAGTGCTCGATTTATAAAGCAGCTAAACTAGTGTTCCAAAATCATGATTAGTTAATCAAAAGATGTCAGCAGTAAGCCTAGGCTTGTATATTTTCTTCATAAAAGTGACTAAAATTGCAACATGTGGGTAATTTTGGCTTCCTTCTTATCCAGTGCGTTGTGAGAATGGAAAGTTCAAGTTATTAAAACATTCTGGTTAACGAAGTTAATTCATATTATTAGATGTGGACTCTTTTTTGTTCTTTTTCTATCTTAAAAAAAAGGAGTGTCCCATATGTTTCTCAACTTCCCCAACATACACACACTCACACACACATTCAAGGAACACACACACTTTAAACAGTACATCAGTATTTGAGGATAAAGTAATGATTGAGTATGGATGTGACCTTTACTATCAGAGTGACTAGGCACAAATCTTGGTTATTGAGTGTTTATTGCTCTTGAGCTTCAGTTTAATTGCCTACAAATAAGGGGCAGTAATAGTACATATTGTCTGAATATATGTTCATGAGAGGCAAATGAAATAATGCGTGTAAAATAACACAATGCCTGTCAATAATTAGCCTTCAATAAAGGTTAGCTATAATTGTTAATTCGCCAACAAGTCAGCTAACTAATATTATAATTATTTTTTAAAATATATTTAAGAGAGATTGAGTAACTAGCCCAAAGGCATTGAACTTATAACTTGTAGGAAAAAGATTCAAACTCTGTGGCCAAAGTCTATATTTTTAATCCAATATGTTACACTGTCTCAATTCTGTAAGTGAAGGCAAATGAGGAGTAATGTATGAATATCCAACTATCACAAAACAGAAAGAATAGTTACATTCCATTTCAATTTACTCACCCAAATCCTTCTCTTTTCCATACTACTCCAATACCGTTACCCTGAGACTCAACTGTCATCCTCCCACTTATGAATGTCTTCCTATTTTCTGTATCATTCCTTGTATTTAGAGCACTTAATCAAATATTTATTATTAATAATATTTTTGTTTGCATGTTGTCTTTTTAACTACATTATTAGATTCTTTTTTTTTTTAGGAGTTATTAGGTATTGAACTTAGGACCTCTTAAATGGGAAGCAGGTGCTCAACCATTGAGCTACATCTGCTCCCCATTATTAGATTCTTAAGAAGAATCATTTGATATATTTCTTTTCTTCCCTGCTTCCTTACTTTTGTATATAACATTGTCATTGTTCGATATCAACTTAATAGATGGATGATAATAATATTTGACTATTCCCAGTAAGAGTTGAAGTTTTGGTAAAGTAGCCACAGAGTGTTAAAATCATAGCTTAGTAAATTTAATAATTATATTCAAAAAGATAACTTATTATCTTATGTCTTTCACAAATTAATATTTAGTAAGACAAGCGTTATTATATCATTTAGCATTCTCATACTCACAGAAGCCAATTGAATTGGCCAAGTTAATTTCATCATCTGAATAAGTGAAAAACAAAAGTTTGCTTTCTCAAGTTCAGTGTTCTATTCACATTAGGTTGGCCATATTGAAACAGTGTCCATCTTGCAATTGTGGAATTTTCCACCTTATTTAGATGTATTCATTGCTGAAATACTGTTTCCCAAAGCTTACCTTATTGTGTATTGATATATAAACACTCTATTATGTTTCAGTTGTATAACACTGGATGACTTCTGAAGTCAGAGGGACATGGATTAGAATACTAGCTCTGAAAATTTCTAGCTATATTATCTTAGAAAAGATTACTGAATTTTGCAAAATTAATTTTAACTATGTAAAAAGGGGGGGCGGCAATAATCTACCCATAGACATTTGAAGATTCAAAGAGATCATGTGTAAAAATACTCAGAACAATGCCTAACATGTAGTAAGTGCAAATAAATTTTAGTTATTCATTTTAATGAAATTGTATTTATTAAATTTATTATGATTGCTTTGTAATGAAATGTTTCTCTAAAGCTAGTTTTCTATCTATGCAGTTTGTAATTAGCATCTCTTGTGTTTTTTGTATTAGCATCTTTTAATTTTGGATGTTTTAAATTAACCATAACACCTTTATTAGAAAAATGAATTTCTGTACTTTTGCTACCACATATTACTGCTACTTGGCTTTTCTGCTTGTGGCAGATAGGCTTGCTGAGAATGGCTATCTGTTCATTTTGAAGCAGAGATAGTATTTGGGAGAGAAACAACTAAAAACCCAGCATGGAGACCATTGAGGAAGGCAGGACTTAAAGCAGCTGAGAACCCAGCCATACTGCTCCACCGTGGGGCGATGTAAGTGCCAAGAGCAGCCAGAGAATAGCACAAAAAGAATGGACATCAATCTAGGGCAAAAATGCAAGATGCAGAAAGGCTTATCCTGTTGTAATGAATAATTAGGACTTGGTGTTTCTGAAAAAATAAATACATAAGCAGGCGCGAGCGAGGGTCGGGAGGTAGGGGTAGGGCCGGCGAGCGCCCGGGAGTGGGAGCCAAGAGTCCCGGCGCGGTGGCCAGTACGGCTATCCACTTGGAGCTGCGGCTCCTCCGTGCGGTGTCCCGGCCGAACCCCAGCCTCGGGCGGCGGCGGGGGCTGAGCGAGCAGAGCCCGAGGGCGACGGGGACACCCCAACCAGGGGCGGAGGACGGTGGCGCTGGCTCCGGCAGGCGGTGGAGGCGGAGACCGTGGCCCTGGGTGGGAGCGGCGGCCTAGCAAAGTGCGGCAGCGGCCAAGGAAAATGCGCCGACAGGAGAGATGTCCTAAGCCGTAAACTTGCCTACCGCACAGATAGTCCTCATCAGGCAACACACGAATGGTCCAAGGAAGCCACCAAATTGATTTTCAGGTTTTACGTGACCTGCGACAAAAATTCCCTGAAGTACCCGAAGTTGTTGTATCTAGGTGCATGTTAGAGTATACTAATACCCAGCCTGGTAGTTCACAGTCTTTTGTCCAGGGCCAATATAACATTCAGAATATTTCAACATGGCCTCAGAAAAAACAGATTGAAATTAAATTTTACCCACCACAAAGCAACAATTCTTCAAAATTGCTTTCTTCTGGACCTCAAGCCTCCAGCAGTTCCTCTTCAGTCAACAGCCAGACCTTAAATAGAAATCAACTCACTGTTTACATAGCTGCCAGCTCTCCAATACCAATAAAGTGATGTCCCATAGTCAACCTAAGGTCTTTATTTCAGCAAATGGCACTACAGTAGATGACCAGGTGGTGCAGGATCAGCCCACACTCTACACATCCGCCAACACTGGAGTAGCTGCCACCTCCAGGAGCATGTCTGGGCAAGTGCACATGGGCTCTGCCTTTGTTCACCACCACCACCCCAAAAGCAGGGCGTAAGGCGCCAATGCCTAAACTTCTCCTGGCCTGATAGTCACTCAACCCAATACAAAGTACACTTTCAAGATTACAGTTTTTCCTACAAAACCTTGGCAGTCTCTCAAGGGGTAGTGTCCCTTACCTTTGAACTTATAAATCTTCTAAACCTTCCTGATCATTATTTAAAAGCAGATGGCATTCAGCACCTCACAGACCCTGCTTTTTCAGATGTGGATAGAATAAGTGACACGCGGAAACTGAGCATGGGATCTGATGATTCTGCCTACACACAAGCTTTGTTGGGTACACCAGAAGGCCAGAATGGAACGATTTCGAAGAGAACTTGAGATTCAAAAAAAAAAAAAAAATTGGATAAACCAAAAGTTGAGGTCAATGAAATGGAGAATAATCTAATTTGAAGGCACCTGAAAAGATCACATTCTATATCCCAAATACCTTCCCTTGAAGAAATGCAGCAGGTGAGAAGCTGTAATAGATAACTCCAGACTGGCATTGACTGCTTAACTAAAGAAATTGATCTGTTTGAAGCCCAAGGACCACATTTTAAATACATATATTTATTTATAAGAGAAGTTGTAAGCTTACAAAACAATCATGCATAATGTGCAGAATTTCCGTATATCACCCTTCCACCAACACTTTACATTGTTGTGGAACATTTGTTACAGATTATGAAAGAACATCATCAGACTATTACCACTATGGTCCATAGCTAACATTTGGTATATTTTTTTCATACACCACTTATTATTAACACCATGTAATAGTATTGTACATTTGTTATACATATTATACATGTGTTATGAGAGAATGCTCTCATATTTATACTGTTAACCACAGTCCATCTTCCGCCACATGGTTCACTGTGTTATACAGTCCCATGCCTTGTGCACTCTATCCAAAGTGTACACTCAGTATCTCTCATTTTCGTGACAGAGTTGTGCATTCATCGCCCCAGCAAATTTTTTAATGTTTTCATTAGTCCGAAAGAAAAAATCCCATACCCCCCTATTATTTATCTTTAGCGTTGATATAGTACCTTCTTTGATATTGATGCAAGAAAATTACAATATTGCTGTTAACTATAGTCTATAAATTACATTAATTGTATTTTTCCCATGCATCACCATATTCTTTCCACCTTGTAATAGTGATGTACATTTGTTCTAGTTCATAGAAGAACTTTCTTGTATTTGTACTATTAATCACTGTCCTCATCCACCACCAGGCTCACTGTGTCATTCAGTACCTAGTTATTCTTTAGCTTTCTTTCAATTGACATTTACACCAAGGACCAAGTTTTAAAACAAGTATTATTCTTAACTTTTATGACAATATTGGATTTGTAGGTACTGTGCCAGCAAAACCCAAAGATCAAAGGTCCACCATCAAAAAACCAAAGAGGGAAGCGAATGTGGCTCCCGTTTACCATATATGAGGTCCAGGGTTCGATTCCTGGGGCCTCCTGATGAAAGGCAAGCTGGCTCATGCAGGAATGCTGGCCTGAGTGGAGAGCTGGTGCAGCAAGATGATGCAACAAAAAGAAACACAAAGGAGAGACAATAAGAGACACAGCAAACCAGAGAGCTGAGGTGGTATAAGAAATTGAGCACCTCTCTCCCACTCCAGAAGGTCCCAAGATTTATTCCCAGTGCTGCCTAAAGAGAAGACAAGCAGACAAAGAAGAACACACAGAGCAGACAGCAAGCACAAAAACAATGGGGGCAGGGATACATTTATAAATAAATATTTAAAACAAAAACATAACACCAAAGAATCAAGACACAGAAGATGATGAGGGAGCTCAGTGCAATTGTACTTTCTGTACTTTTTTGAACCATCCAGCCTTAATCTGTTGTGAACAGTGTAAGAGGCCATGGCAT
Organism: Cabassous unicinctus; assembly: GCA_029593785.1. Taxonomy (NCBI): domain Eukaryota; kingdom Metazoa; phylum Chordata; class Mammalia; order Cingulata; family Chlamyphoridae; genus Cabassous; species Cabassous unicinctus. The sequence goes on from JAQZBX010021010.1 coordinate 21,374, forward strand.
TTCCAAGCCAAAGGATCTATATATTCTCTAAAGCCACATCTAAAGTTCAAGAAGCTACTCTGTCATCAGGGGAAAAGTTTCACTCCTCCATATGATTTTGTCAAATTGAAGGTGTGACAAGATGGTGTGTTAATGCTAAATGCCAGAACTCAGAACACCTCTGGATCCTGTCTTAGGCATTGAAATCCATTGCGTGAAAGGTCATCTGCTGAAGGACTCAGCACTTGCCGCCCGGCCATGTGCAGCGTTGCTAGTGTCCCGTCTTGGATCAGTCTCAGCAGCTTAGTGCTGGAGGCTCCCAGTACCTTTCACCCCTCATGTCACTACTGGATTTTGGCAGAAGGAAGGCATAGAATGATAGTCTTTTTTTATTTTTAAAGCTTTCAGTGAAACACTGCATACACAAAGGAAAGGAACAAGGTGTAATGAAACTTTGCTGCCATATTGTACCTGTGAATAGGAGGAGAACTTCACAAATCTGTTGCATTCTTGGCCTTGTCTTTGTTTTCCCTGAAGATGTCTCCACTCTGAAGTCAGCATCTAGAGTCTCAAGATAAAAAAGAAAACAGCATGCATTGCCTGTACAAACATGCAGTGAAATACTCAAATGCTTTTCTGACTGTATAGATCTCTCGAGTTGGCTTTAAGTGATTTCTTCTCTTTTTATTTTCTTGTATCTCTATATGTATAGTGTAATAGTCTTTTGTTAACTAATTTTCTCTTTTCCTTTTAGGGATTAAGCACTATTGGGTCCCTAATTTTAAGCAATGCCTTAAAATTAAAAATAAAATAATTATGAAACTATACACAGAATAACTTTCCTCCACTGATTCTGCAGTTGGCCCTCCTCAGTGCCAATGAGGATATGCAGATGCTGCACAGCAGATTGCAGGAAAACTGACAGGAATTAGGTCTGTAGGTCACACTATATACTGACTTTAGTGGTGGGTGACAGCACAGCGTTCTGTCTTCCATGGGGAAGCTTAAAACAAAAGAAATTTTCAACCGTCTGACAGAGCAACTTTTACAAGAGATTATTATCAGAGCCGTGCAGTTTAAAACAGCAGCAGCAGGGGTACTTATAGCACCCTCTCCTCTCCTTTTTTTGGAAAGAATTTTAAATGCTTTATTGTTCAGACATTAGTTTCTAAACCTGGCTTGGTGGCAATGTCAAATACATTTATAAAATTAGGCTAGTCATATTTTGGACAACTGAAAAAAAAAAGCGGGAAAAAGAAAAACATGCAAACTTGAATAATGAAGCAATCTCAAGCATCTCTTTATTTTGTTGATATATTTTAATAAGGAAAATAAATATTCTGGTAATCAGGAATGTATATAATTAAATCAAGAAAAAATATAACAGTACGCATTTAAAAAGACAGAATTATGAAATTATCTGTCATTCCTTAGAATGGAGCTAAGCAAGCAAGAAATTCCCATCCATTTGCCCCATGGGATCTAAGTCCCATCTCAATTAGAAGTGGAGTGGGCATCACCATCCCAGAATCCTCAGGATTGGGGAATGGATGATGGACCTGAGTGGGCTTACAGTTGTTCTACTGTAGACTTGTGATCCTAGCAATGGAAGAACTTTTATTATGGATGTGGAGGCAGTGGCCACTGGGGGTTCTGAAAGAAGGGAGAGGGTAATTTGGGGGCATTTTCGGGACTTGGGAATTGTCCTGAATGACATTGCAATGACAGATACAGGCCATTGTATATCTTGTAATAACTTGCAAAAATGTGCAGGAGAGAGTGTAAACTACAATGTAAACTATAATCCATGCTTAGTGGCAATGCTCCAAGATGTGTTCATAAATTGTGGCAAATGTACCACCCATGTACATTTGAAGGATGTTGCTGATGTGGGAGGGCTAGGGAGCGGGACATATGGGAATCCCCTATATTTTTTGTGTAAAATTTGTGCAATCTAAGTTTCTTTTAAAAAAAATAATAAAAAACTACATTAAAAAAAATGGAGCTAAGGAAAGTGCTGAATTGTAGCAAAAGTTAGGAGATAATGTCTACTGTCTCTCTCTAAATGTTTGCAAATGGATATTTCTAAAATAAACAGGATCATCACAAGTGATCTCTAGTAATAACAGAGCCTTGACTTACAGGCTTTACAATTGGATATGGGGGAAAATACAACAATCCTAGTTAATTAGACAAGAGCCCCAAAGGCCTAGCATTTGATACATTTTGTTTTAAAAACAAGGCCTTGTTTTTCAGCTTCATCTGCAGTTCTATGTGAAGATTGACAAAGCAATTTTTACTTGTTTTATTAATAAAACATAATTTGGATCTCTTGAGTTGATGGTTTTGTGATTTAGCTGGTTAAATGATCTTTGTAACAGATAAGTTATTTATAAAAATTTTAAAAATACTTATATTCTAAAAAAATAAAGTAAAAAAATAAGTAAATGTTTTCCCCTACTTATGAACTTTGAGATTTATAATTGTTATAAAGGAAGTGTTAACTATTTTTTCAATAAGGCAGACTTCATGATTTCAGAACACATATCGTTTCATGAGGATTATTTCTTAATGAAGTTCTGTACTTAATGGATAATGTCAAAAGGCACTTTTTCCATTGCAGGGGTCAGGAGGAATATCAGAGTAAAGCAGAAATCTCTGTAAACTTCCCCCTTTTAATATCTACAGGCTGTTATCTCTCAAATAGATGCTATTCTAAAGAAGAAAGAATGGAAATCTCTACTAATGGCAAGTTTTTGCAACATAAAACATATGAAAGATTGGATTAAGATGCAGAATTTAACTTTAAGTAATTAAGTCCCATTAGTATAAATAGGTATTTTGATAGATTGTCCAGAATATTAAATAGGCATATTCAACATAAAAAATAAATATTGGGTTTGTTTTTGTAAACATTTAGTTACACTAAAAAATATAAAATTTGAAGATTCACGTATTATAACTGATCAAAATATTTCCACTACTCTAATGAAGTGTTAAATTCTGTGCAAAAAATGTATAATATTCTTTAATCACACAGTAGTTAATAATATGTAGAATAAAACTGTTTTAAGAAGACAGAATATTTAAAAATGAGCTGGAGGAGCGAGATATATTAAGTTTTCATTGATATAAAATAAAATTATTTTCAGCATCAAAATATCTTGCATGTTTTTTTTTCAGTGCCACAAGTTGTGCAAATTTTCTCCTGAGTTTTCAATTCATGAAATTTTCACTGTGCAGAATAAGTCAAAATGAGTTTTTAAAAATTAGTTTTTAAAATAAAAAAGTTCTTCTGAAGTGGAGAAGAACACTTGTATAGTTGTAACTCCAGCAGTCACTTGGGATCAAACACTAAATCCAAAAGGCAGCTGCACAGCACAGATGAACAATTTGTTATCCACAATTACCTTGATTGTGGATAATCTGATTTGGATGGCTGTATGTGTGTGTGTGTGTGTGTGTGCATCCAATTTTTATAACGGTTGATGCCTTTGGTGACTGAATTAGGTCACAATACAAAAGACAAAATAGCTAATAAGTAAGATACATTATCAAGATATTAAATCCACAATTGTCCTCTATTTCCCCAAACCCAGAGCTTTGATGAAAATTGTTTATTACATGGCTAAGTTCTTATCTAGAAGACATCTTCTGGCTTTGAAGATTTTGCCATAGTCTTAGAAATAAAAATCGAGCAAATTGCAGTGCTTTTCTGTAATTTTGTAAAACAGGGTGTTTTGAGATAAATTATACCAGTGGACTGTATCTGTCTTGTACCACAAAACACATGTAAAATACCTGTAATTTAGTCATTTTAAGGCATGCATGAAAAAGGTAATAAACACAAACACAGACATCCTAGTTTGCAGACATGCAGACTTCACCAGTTAGAAAGATCTTAGGCTTACTAAATATCAAAGATGAAATCTGTACTGCACCACCAAACTACTGAAAATTGCTTTCAAATTTAAGGTGCAATTTATTTCAAATGGGGTAAAGTTGTAGCTGGAAGCATTGAAAAAGACAGAGATACACCTAGATTTATTATTTTATATTTATGACACAAACCCACATACACATACATGCAAAAAGTATATGCCAAAAATGATGTTCTTTGCTCTTCTGTTTTTAATGTCTTGAGTTTTAATATTTAATATTTATCAAAGCTCTTAAATTAAAACATATTTTAGTCTTCAAAACTTTCTGAATTTCAGACTTTTTCAAGATGTCTTTGAGTGTTTGGAAATTTTTACTTAGAATAAATTTGCTCATGACATTAAATTTTAAGACTATCTTTTGCCTGATAGTAAAAGTAAACCAAATTCAATAATAAAACGCTATTTTCTGTAAGTTGGATAAATATTGCTCTTTTTCAATAGACTGATAGTGACTTTGATTTCATCTTCTTAAATAGTATATGCAACCCCAGAAAGGATTTGCAAAAAAAAAAATGGAAAATCCACTAAAACTATGTTACACTTAGGGTTCATTTAACTTTCACCATTACAAGATGCTAATGTAATGGAGATAGAACATGAAGATGCTCCATCTACTTTCTTTTTTAAAAAGAACAAATAGAACAACTCTCCCCATGCCCACCTGCATCAGAATGAGAACCAGGGGCTGGATAGTGTGAACACTATTATTCTCCTCACTTTTTCAGCAACAGATATATGTAAATACATTAGAAAATTTCACAGTTTCAATATGGACATTATAGTTTGAACTTGGTCTCAAGAGAGCAAACCTTTTGTCTCTTACCTATTCAAATGACTAAAATAACTTGGCCAACACAATTGACCTCTGAAAGTATGAGGATTCTAAGTATTGGGTCAATCGTAATACTTGTCTTACTTAATGTCAATTTGGGGAAAAATATAAGATAAACATGAGAAATTGGTGGGACATTGGAATATGTGCATGAGAAGGGACATGCATATTAAGCATGCCTGCAGCATTTCTTGCCACACCATTTGTGTAGAGCATTCGAGATGTCCATGAGCACAGAATTCTGGTGGACCCATTTTAATGTGGAAGTTCAGTGAGGAAGGCATGTAACATCTACCACTGAGTAAGTGGGAGCACTGACAAGAGACCATTCTTTCCACTGTTTGAACTAGAACTTGCTTTGAATGCAGAATGAAGGCAGTGGCATTCTAAAAACACGAATGACTGAGGAACAACAAACTGTATCATATACATTTACCCGTGTTACTTCCCTGTATTAGCCAACCACTTCAACCAAAAATGATAACACAAAACAAAAGGGCAGCCCTTAGTTTCTTTTTTTTTTAGCCCTTCCTTACTCATTGGTAGAATGTGTGTATCAAGTAGTAAAATAAAAACAGTTGTGTTAGTTTTGTGCAACATTTTCACTATTCTGATAAAAACAAAATATATATGCATATTTGAGCTAAGGAAGGCAAATTTGTGTACTTACAGTGGTTCTGTATATGAGTTAAATGCTCTTGTATTTGCATTTAACACTGGCAATGCACAATATAAAGATAAACTGTAAAAGTCATGCTAATAATTTTACATTTTAATTTTTCTTTATTTACAATATTAACAAAAATCACTGACAAATTGAGAATCTGTGAAAGAAACAAACTTTGTATTTTAATACCTTTAGTTACACTCTTTCCTCTTTTTTAATGAGACCTTGCATTTTCATTTTTTAGTGGGCCCTTCAAATTACATAGTCGAGTTTGTAGTTCCGAATAATTGCAAATATGTTTTGCCTGTATATTATGCATCTACAATGGTGCCAAGCTCTTAGGGAAGCAAAGAATTTGCAACTCTTCATTTTATCCTCACAATAAACTTAAAATTGTGGTGACATTGTTTCTGTTTACCATTTGAAGAAAATGAGATTCAAAGTCACAAAACAGATAAAAGATAAAGTCGGGAGTTATTCTTAAATCTGTATGACTCCAATGCCCATCCTCTTTCCACTATCTAAGGTGACCATATAATAAACCTTCCAAACTGGGACACTTTTGAAAATGAAATGAGATGATATTAATAAAATACTCTAGGACTATTGGTATAAACTGGTAGTTTGAAGAAAATCACGATATATGATCACTCTAGCTTGGTCATTGATTTTTCTTTTATGATTCCCACTATAGAGTAGCAGGAGAACAGGTCCATTTCAGCACCTCTTAAGTGCCCTGTAAATATTTGCTGAATTAATAAATGCATAATTCCTAAAAATCCTGCACATAAGATTTTTCTATATGTAAAATAACAGTCATGTAGAATGTGTATGAGCTGAAAAAGTTAAGTAGAATTTTAAGATATTTTATTTGATTTCATTTAGTTTTGTTTCTGATTAACTTCAGCTATTAATTCAAATGTAATATGGCATTGGGTTTAAAAATAAAATAAAAAAATTAAGACTTTCTAATCTATAGGTGCTCAGAAGTTTTAGAAACTAGCATTACTTGGAAAGACTGCCACAGGGATTTTTATTTTTTTCTTTAGGGAATTCAACCTTTATTTGAATCTATGCCAATATAGTACAAAGCCAAGTAGAGATTTGTGAACTGGTTGGAGAATTTGATCTACCACTGATCTGAACTGGGCTGAGAGAGAAGGGTTTTAGAATATTTACCATGCTTGAATTGTTAATTATTGAAGTGAACAATCATTTACATCCCTGTTCCACTGTGAATATTCTTTAATGTGATTCTTTATTGCTTTCATTTATAAAAGATCTTGTCGTATTCATCAATGTATCATACGCAGTACTTAGAGAAAGGCTAAGGACAAAATCAGTGCTTAATCAATTTATTTCATGAATAAATATATTTATAAATTCAAGAACATTTATGAATGCTATGTATCAAAAGGACTAAAAGCTACAATTACAAAAGTAACTCTTATGAACCCTTTTATAAAAATGTAGTGGACTTTGGGAATAATTAAGATACTTTGATAATACAAGACGTGCTCCTCATATGTCAAAGGAGGGAGATAGAAGTTGTATCCTCTTCTAGATGGAGCAATAATATATTCTAAAATTGAAACATTTTAAAGAAATGTGGATGCTCATAGAAGTTTCTTGAGACTTAGAATATTTAAAGTATGGTTCTCCCTTCTCATTCTGTTTCTCTCTCTTGCCCCCAAATTATTGAATGAGAAAACTTCATGTCCTTCACTCTGCTGATTACCATTTCTGGGAACATTGCCTCCAAATGTAGGACATACAGAAATGACATCTCACTGCTGGATGTGCTGATTCACTGGCACTAATATGTCATTTTCTGAAGCATTCCCTCTCACAGATATTTCAGCATGGCAGATTCGTGGGTCGGAGGGTAAAAGCAGGTTACCTATTGGTAGGAGCAGATAATGGACATTTTATTACCCAGACATCTCTCGTTTTAAAGCTGCTGCTATTCTTAAGGATTAGACAGATGACCTCCAGTCATGATTTTGATTCCATAAATTGAAATTGGTTGTAATACTGTTCATTGCGCACATGTGATTATGCATGAAGTTAATGTTATGTGATTTTCCAACTGAGGTGATTTCTTAACCTCTTCAATCCCTTGTACGTACGTCTTAAGTCCACTGAACTCCAGCTCCTACAGCAATCTGCTAAAGTCCATAAAACTTTTGAATAATAATTAATGAAAACATAAAAGGACATAGTTTACATTTCTTTGTTATTTTTAGGATTTAGAATGTTCAATTTATAATAATATAATTTTTACAGTTAGGCACTTGGCTAGGCACTGAGTGATACATGTTTCCCACTTCATACAGGATAAATATTGATAATTACAACAACTAGAATAGCTGTTATTATAACAGCAAACCCTGCTGTAGTGCTTATAGTACGACCTCCCTTATTCTAAATGCCCAAATATATTATTTCATTTAAGACATTTGTTTGTTTAGAGGCAAATAAAACAGACACAAATGATTAAAATACAAGCACTTTTGTAGTAAGTACATGAAAATGAACAAAAATGCCATAAAAATCTCAAAGGAAAAATCATCCCTAAGTGCTATAATCAAGAAAAAAGTCCAGGAAGATGCCTATTGAATATCTCCCAGGAACTCTCACAGTGTTAGGTATATCAGGAGACTCTTTGAAGAGTGACACTGCCTAGTCCTCCAAAGGTACACATAATTAGAGAGCCAAATAAGACAGTCTATAATTTAAGATTCCTTATATTTTATATTTTGCAATATTAGAAGTTCTTTTATATACCTTTTTCTATTTATTCCTTACCCAAGCTGTACAGAATAGTAAGTTATGAATATTTTGCTTATAGCAGAAATTGAAACTTAAGAATTGACCATCATAATTTAAAGTACATTCCCATTTAAACAGAAGGGGTGCTAAAGCAACCAGTTAATGTAGCCAAAATGTATTGACTATTTACTAAGTGTGGCAGTTTGAAGTTCTTTTATGGATCCTGAAAAGAAAAAGATTATGTTCTTAAACTAATCTATTCCTGTGGGTGTTGTACCCTTTGATTGCATTAGATTTAGTTTAGATCATTTGATTAGATTGCTTTTGATTGTACTACTTCTGTGAGGCATGACTCAAGCTGAATCTCTGCCTTCTTGCTGGGGCTGATATAAACTGAGACACAGAGAGAGACACACACAGAGGAAAAGGAAGCCACCTTATTGATCTGGCCATGTGAGAGAGAGGACTGCAGGAAGACAGAGAAGCTCCCAAGGCTGAGAGAGGTCCCAGAGTATGGGACCAGCAGAGAAAAGAGGCATTGAAAGAGGTCCTCAAGGGGCTGGGCCCACAGAGCAGCTCAAGGCTCAGGAGATGATTGCTGTTATATTTTACCCTGTAGTGTGAGAGGAGGAGCTCCACATTCACCCACAGCTGAGCTCAAGGAGAGAAGCCCTGAGAGGCTCAAAGAGCTGAGAATCATGGAGAGATGAGCCATATGCCTGAAAGCCCACAGCTGAACTTGGGAGGAAAGCAGAGCAGCTGAGACTGAGAGAAGAGGCCCAGTAAGAGATAATCTCTATGCCTGATTGCCCACAGCTGAGCTCCAGGAGATGGTAGATTCTGAAGGGGAAGGCAGAGACCTTGGCAGAGATTGGCGACCATCTTGCTTTGCCACTTGGCAGGACCCTGAGAAAGTATCTCTGCTGATGCTTTAATTTGGATATTTCATGGCCTTGCAACTGTAAGTTTTTACCCGTAATAAATTTCCCTTTATAAAAGCCAACCCATTTCTGGTACATTGCATTGGCAGCCCTTTGGCAAACTAAGAGACTGTGTATCATACACTTAAATCCATAAATGCCCCATGATATAGGCATATTAACAGGGAACTAAGATTTAAAGAGCTTAAGCAACTTGTCCAAAGTAGTATAGCTTGTAGGATCAGAACTCACTTTTGAACCCAGACTGAATAACTCTAGATTTCTCCTTCATAAGCACTCTGCAATTCCCTCGGTTGGTGTTGCCTAAATGTAAAATGGAGGCATAAAACAACCAATGGGCATGAAACAGACCCATAAAACAACGGGCCTTATGTTCGCTCAGAAAGAGTGATGGCTCTTTATTATTTGGAACAGCATTATCAAAATGGAGGAAAGTCTATTAATTTCTAACAATAAACTATTTCCTAAAACATTGTCTTGCTTCTACCACCTGACATCTAACAAGTCTTTTTAGCTAAAATGTCACTTTCTTTCAGAAGCCTTCCTTTACATGCCTACATCACTTGTAACCATTGTGAACAAAAGCACTTTGAACTTTTCTGTTCCAACATTTGACATTCTATATTATAATTTTAATGTAATTTCTAGTTAATAAGCTCCATGTGAGTGGGCACAATTTCTTTCTTCCTCCTCATTTTAACTCCAACACTTCACATGGTGGCTAGCACCTAATATATGTTTGCTGAAGGAGTTTACAATTTCTTTTTGATAGCTAAGAGATGAAAGAAAATCATAATGATATGATTCCCACAAAAGTTATCTTGTGATAACGACTGGGTAAGAGTTGCAACAATTTTCTTTTTAAATTTGGGCTTTTTGTCAAGACACAAATGAGAAGACTGGTGTAAAGATTTTCAGCCAATGATGTGTATTGCGATACTTTGATGATGATTCAGGTGAGTGAAATTTGGTAGCAGATATTACTTGCCTATGGATATATGAAAATCATATTGAAGGTACGCCAACAACATGCTTGATTTAAGTTCCCACACTGAAGACCCATCAGCAATGTTGTTGAAGTCTCTATTCTGTGCAGGAAGTTGTAGCAGATGATAGTGGTGATAAGAATATTATATAATTGAGTAATATCAGGAAAACGAAATTCTTAAATATAATTGTGTCTTCTATAAAACGGGTAAAATAAAAATATTTGCCACATAGATTCATTGCTTATGTGTTTATTGAAATACTTAGTCTAAGTAAAGCATTTTGATATAGTTATTGCATCATAGTAAGTATAGGAAATATGGAATTCTTCTTATACTATTAATACGACTATAATAAAGGACTTCTATGTTTCTGTATGTATGGAAAACATAGCAAACAATCATTTTTACAAAGAACAGAGACGGAAATGAGATTAGGACTAAGAGGAGGCTAAATGCGAGCAGAATGATACCTCTATTAGTCTATCACATGTAAGAATATGGCTTTCTGCTTCAAGGACTTCAACACTCCCTTATTCCCAAAGATGATAAGGCTATTAGAATGTCACAAATAAATAAAAATCTCATGTAAGTGAAGATTAATTTATAATGAAAAACATAACTGTCATGCAGACTAGACTAATTCTTTTGTGATGGTCTGCAAATAGTAACTGAAAGCAAACTTGCTAACTTACTAATTAGAGTCTAAGCTACATATGGGCAGGAATGTCATCACCTTGTCCCCTGCAAGAAGCTAGTGATTAGCATTAGTGCATACTTTTTGAAAGAATGCATAGAATGTGTCTAATGTAACTCAGGTAAAGATGAGCTGCCTGGGGCTGGCCTGTCTCACCTAAGTATAGAATTCAAGGAAATACCAGTTAAATACACAGAAAAACAGTGAACACAATTTAAATTGCATAGCATACACCATATCAAGCACCCTGTTTATCCTTTTTTTTTTTTTAAGATTTATTTATTTATTTATTTATCCCCCCCTTGCTGCTTATGTTTGCTGTGTCCATTCGCTGTGTGCTTTTTCCGTGTCTGCTTATCTCCCCCTTGCTGTGAGGTCCTGCTGCATCAGCCTACCGC
>JAQZBX010021011.1:0-32581 GCA_029593785.1 Cabassous unicinctus
TCTGTTCTTTGCCTTGCCTTTTATATTCAATTCCCCACCCACCAGGGGGTGGGGCTCAATGCCCTACTGACTGACATGGCCCAGTCAACGCCCTAATCATAATTCAATCATGCCCAGATTAACAGATCAGATTACAGGCATGATCCAATTATATTTTTGGAATTCATAATTACATCAAATTCCCCAACGGTTACACCACGGGACAGATGTATAGGACTATCTTGCTTGCAGTTGCAGACTCTCTGTGTTGCTTGGGATGGTCATTGTCCATTATCATCTCCTTTTTAGTTGTCCTGGATGAGTCCAATGAACTGCAGAGTAGGTGTTGCAACTCTGTTGAGATTCAGGGCCAGATGGCACATGGACAGCCCAAAGATTTGTCTCTTGGACATATACCTATCAACTCTAGCACTAACTATAGGTTGAAATAGAAGGGGCAAGAGAACCATGTGTAGGGAAACCACAACTGAGTCCAACTCTGTCACACTGGGAAGCATAAATTCCCAAAATAGGGTCCACTGGCAGGGTACCAAACTCCTGAGCTTTCTGCCCTGCCTATAGTGTCTGGATGTCTCCAGAGCCCTCAGGAGCCCCACTATTTGAGGCAGTATTTACTGGGCAGTCAATGAGATCCTGCTGAGACATGCATAAGCGTAACCTCTGGAATGACCTCCGGACTCTATGGTGAATTGATTTTGACAAAACAGCCAAGTCCACTCAAATGGAACAGAATAGTCTCTTCAAAAATGGTGCTGGGAAAACTGGATACCCATATCCAAAAGAATGAAAGAAGACCCAATCTCACACCTTATACAAAATTAACTCCATATGGATCAAAGACCTAAATATAAGAGCTAGGACCATAAAACACCTAAGAGAAAATGTAGGGAAGCATATTCAAGATGTTGTGGTAGGCAATGGTTTCTCAGACTTTACACCCAAAACACAATCAATGAAAGAAAAAAGATAGATAATGGGACCTCCACAAAATTAAAAACTCATGCTACACAGGACTTCGTCAAGAAAGTGAAAAGGCAACCCACTCAATGAGAGAAAATATTTGAAAATCACATATCCAATAAGGGTTTAATATCCAAACTATATAAAGAAATCCTACAACTCAACAATAAAAAGACAAACACCTAATTAAAAAATGGGAAAAAGGCTTGAATAGACATTCTTTCAAAGAGGAAATACAGATGGCTAAAAAGCACTTGAAAAGATGTTCAACATCAATAACTATTAGTAAAATGCAAATACAAATCACAATAAGATATTTCTCACCTACTAGAATGGCCACTATTTTAAAAAACTGAAAACTACAGGTGTTGGAGAGAATGTAGATTCATTCACTGCTGGTGGGAATGTGAAATGGTGCAGCTGCTGTGGAAGACTCTTTGGTGGTTCCTTAGGAAGCTAAGTATAGAATTGCCATATCATATGTAAATCACGCAACTTGATATACTGAAAGCAGGGATGAAAACAGACATTTGCATAATGATGTTCATAGTGACATTATTCACAATTGCCAAAAGATGAAAGCAATTCAAGTTTCTTCAGCTAATGAAAGGGGAAAAAATATGGTATATACATACGATGGAATATTATTTAGCTGTAGAATGAAAGAAGTCCTGATGAACCTTGAGGATATTATGTTAAGTGAAATAAGCCAGGCACAAAAGGACTAATATTGTATGATCTCACTAATATGGGCTAATTATAAGGAGCAAACTCATGGAGTTAATATCTAGAATAAAAGTTATCACAAGGTAGAATGAGGGTAGAGAATGGGGAGCTGATGCTTAATTTTTATAGAATTTTTAATAAGGTTGGTTGTAAATGTTTGGAAATGGATGAAGGTGATGGTAGCACATTATTCTGAGTGAATAGCAGCGCATAATTATGCATGTGAATGTGGTTGAATGGGGAAAGTTTAGGGTCATGTTTGTCACCAGAAGGAAAGCCAGAGGATAAACTATGGGAATGTATAATACAGTCAATCCTGTTGTGGACAATGACTGAGGTTAATAGTAAAAATATAAGAATTTTTTTTCATGAACTGTAACAAATGTACATCACTATTACAAGATATTAATAGGGTAGCTTATGGGTGAAAATACACCTAATGCAAGCCATGGGCCACAGTTAGTAATATTTTAATATTCTTTCATAATTTGTAACAAAGGTACCACACCAATGCTAAGTGTCAACAATATGGGGTCGGGGTTTTTTCTTTTTGGAGTAATGAAGTTGTTCTAAAGTTGGCTGGTGGTGATGAATACAGAACTCTGTGATTATACTGAAAGCTATTGATTGTAAACTTTGGATTGATTGCATGGTAAGTAAATACATCTCAATAAAACTGCTTAAAAATCTCAATGATTGATGGGCACTTAGGTTGTTTCCATCTTTTGGCAATTGTGAATAATTGTCACTATGAACATTGGTGTGCAAATATATGTTAGCCTTCTTGCTTTCATTTCTTCTGAATATATTCCTAACAATGGGATTGCTGGATCATACAGTAGTTCTATATTTAGCTTCCTGAGGAAGAGTCAAACTGTCTTCCACGAAGGCTGCAAGTTTTACACTCCCACAATATTGGACAGTGAAGGAGTGTTCCTACTTCTCCACATCCTCTCCAGCACTTGTAGTTATCTTTTTAAAAATAAATAATGGCCATTCTGTAGGGTGTGAAATGATCTCATTGTAGTTTTGATCTGCATTTCCCTAATAGCTAGTGATGCTGAGCATCTTTTCAAGTACTCCTTGGACATCTGTATTTCCTCCTTGGAAGATGTCTATTCAACTCTTTTGCTCATTTTTTAAATAGGGATGCTTGTCTTTTTGTTGTTGAATTGTGTGATCTCTTATATAAGATGGATAATAAAACTCCTGTCAGATATGTGGTTTCTGAAAAGTTTCTTTCATTAAGTAGGCTGCCTTTTCACCTTCTTAACAAAGTCATTTGAAGCACAAAAGTGTTTAATTTTGAAGAGTTCCATTTATCTATTTTTCTTTCATTGCTCATGCTTTAGCAGTAAGTTCCAAGAAATTACCACCTACCACAAGATCTTAAAGATGTTTCCCTGCATTTTCTTCTAGCAGTTTTATGGTTCTGGTTTTCATATTTAGGTCCATGATCTATTTTGAGTTATTTTTTGTATAAGGTGTGAGATAGGGGTCCTCTTTTTTTTCTATTAGATATGGATATCCAGTTTTCCCAGGACAATTTGTTGAACATACAGTTCTGACATAGCTGCATGGGATTGGCAGCCTTTGTCAAAAATCACTTGACCATAGACATGAAGGTTTATTTCTGAACTCTCAGTTTGATTCCACTGATCAATCTATCGTTATTCCAGTGCCATGTGTTTTTAACACTGTAGTTAAGTAATATGTGTTAGAGTCAGGAAGTGAGTGTCCTCCAACTTCATTCTTCCCTTTTAAAGATATTTTTGGCTATTTGGGGGCCCTTGTGCTTCCAGATAAATTTGATAATCGGCTTTACCAATTTTACAAGGAAGGCTCTTGGAATTTTTATCGGGATTGCATTAAATCTGTAGATCAGTTTGGGTAGAATGGACAACTTAATGATATTTACTCTTCCAATCCATGAACACACAATGTCCTTCCATTTTCTAATAGGTTTTCTTTGATATATTTTAACAAAGTATTTCAATTTTCTGAACACAAGTCCTTTATGTCCTTGGTTAAGTTTATTCCTAAATATTTGATTCTTTTGGTTGCCATTGTAAATGGAATTTTTCTCTGACTTCCTCCTCAATTTGATCTTTAGTAGTGTATAGAAATGCTATTGATTTCTGCATATTAATCTTGTATTCCACCACTTTGCCAAAGTTGTCTATTACTTCTAATAGTTTTGTTGTAGATTTCTCAGGATTTTCTAGGTATAAGATCATATCAGCAAATGGCAAATGTTTTACTTCTTCCTTTCCTATTTGGGTGTATTTTATTTCTTTTTCTTTCCTAATTGCTCTAGCTAGAACTTCTAGCACAATATTGAATAACAGTGGCAACTGTGGTCATCCTTGTCTTGTTCCTGATCTTAATACAAAAGCTTTCAGTCTTTCACCATTGAGTTCAATGTTAGTGGTGGGTTTTTCATATATACACTTTTTCATTTTGAGAAAGTTTCTTTCTATTCCTATCTTTTGGGATGTTTTTATCAAAAAAGATAATCAATTTTGTCAAATGCCTTTTCTGCATCAATTGAGATGACCATGTGATTTTTCTTCTTCGATTTATTAATGTTGTGAATTACACTGAATGATTTTCTTGTGTTGAACCACCCAATTAATTGTGGTATATATGTCTTTTAATGTGTTTTTGGATTTCAATAGCAAGTATTTTGTTGAGGATTTTTGCATCTATATTCATTAGAGAAATTGGTCTATAACTTTCTTTTTTTGTAGTATCTTTATTTGGCTTTGGTTCTAGGGTGATGGCTTCATAGAATGAATTTGGTAGCCTTCCCTCGTGTTCAAATTTTAGAAGAGTTTGAGCAAAATTATTTCTTCCCTTCTGCTTTCTTTGGGATTAGTTTGCTGTTCTTTTTCTAGGTCCTCCAGGTGTGCAACTGGTTCTTTGATTATAGCTCTTTCCTCTTTTTTATTGTAAGTATTGAAGGCTGTAAATTTCCCTCTCAATACTGCCTTTGCTTTATCCCATAAGTTTTGATAGGTTGTGTTCTCATTTTCATTCCTCTTGAGATGATTTCTCTTGAAAATTCTTCTCTGACCCACTGATTATTTGAATGTACTGTTTAATCTCTGTATATTTATGAAATTCCGCCTTTTTCACCTATTATTGATTTCAACTTTATTGCATTATGATCACAGAAAGTGCTTTGTATAATTTCAATCTTTTTAAAATTGATTCCTGTCTTGTAACCCAATATATGGTCTATCATGGAGAAAGATCTATAAGCACTTGAGAAGAAAGTATATCCTATTTTTTTTTAGGTGTAATGTTCTATAAATGTCTGTTAGGTCTAGATTTTTATTATATTATTCAAGCTCCCTGTTTCCTTATTTATCTTCTGTCTAGATGTTCTGTCCAAAGCTGAGAGTGGTGTATTGAAGTCTCCAACTATTATTGTAGAGACATCTATTTCTCCCTTCAGTTTTGCCAGTGTGTGCCTTATGTATTTTGGGGGACCTAAGTTAGGTGCATAAATATTTATTATTGTTATTTACTCTTGGTGAATTGCTCCTTTTATTAATATACAGTGACCATCTTCATCTATTATAGCAGTTTAAAATCTATTTTGTCTGATATTAATATCACTACTCCAGATCTATTTTGATAACTATTTATCTTTTTCCAATATTTTATTTTCTGCCTAATTGTATCCTTATGTCTAAGGTGAGTCTCTTCTGGGTAACAAATAGATGCTTTTAAAAATCCATTCTGTCAGTCAGTGTCTTTTTGTTTGGGACATTCAGTCCATTAACATTCAGTGTTATTACTGTAAAGGCATTACTTACTTTGTCCATTTTATCCCCTAACTTTCCATTGTCACATCACTACTATCTGTCTTTTAACCCTTTTAGTTACCTTTATTTATAATCTTCAGTTCTACACTCTTCTCCAAGTGTCTCACTATTGTCTTTTCTTTTAAAGTTGTAGCACACCCTTTAGTCTCTCTTGTAAATCCAGTCTCTTGGTGACAAGCCCTCTCAGTTTTTGTTTGTCTGTTCAAGACTTTAAAGTCACCTTCATTTCTGAAGGACAGTTTTGCCAGATAAAGAACTCTTGGCTGGCAGTTTTTCACTTCTAATTCCTTAAATATATTACACCATGGCCTTCCCACCTCCATGGTTTCTCATGAGAGATTGTCACTTAGTCTTATTGAGGTTCCCTTGTAAGTGATATATTGTTTTCTCTTGCTGCTCTCAGAATCCTTTTTTTTTTAATCTCTGGCATTTGACATTCTGAATAGTAGGTGTCTCAAAGTAGGTCTATTTGGATTTATTTTGTTTAAGGCATGTTGTCCTTCTTCAATATTGATATTCAGGTCTTTCATAAGGGGTGGCATGCTATTCAGCTGCAAGAAGAAAAACCTGGGGAAGCACATGACAACATGGATGAACCTTGAGCATATTATGTAGAGTGAAATAAGCCAGACAAAAGGACAAATATAGACTGGTCTCACTGATAAGAAGTAAATATGATGAATAAATTTATAGAATTAAACTATAGAGTATAGGTTAGTAGGAGACAGAATGTGGGTTGAGAAAAGGGAACTTATACTGAGTATATGTAGACCACTTAATAAGTTCAATTTTAAATATGTGGAAATGGATAGAGTTGATGGTAGCACATTATAAAGAGTATAACTAACACTGCTGATTTGTAAATGTGATTGTGGCTGAAAAGGGTAGTCTAGGGAGGTTAGTGTTAATTGAAAGACAGCTAGAGGATAATCTAGGGGCAGTATATTGATTTCGGTGGTAGATAAGGATTATTGTTAATAATATAAATACAAGAATGTTCCACACTGCAAGGAGTTATGAATATAGTGATACATGGGAAAAATACAACTTTGTAATTTATAGACTATAGTTAACAGTAATATTGTAATATTTTTGTAACAAAGGCAAAGAAGGTACTAATGCTAAAGTTTAAGAAAGAATATAGGATTTAATTTTATGAACTGAATATGATCCATTGATGTATAATTGTATGGCAATTGTAGCAAATGTGCCATCCACATGTAAAATGTTATTAATAGGGAATAGGGGAAAAGGGGGAGGATGTTGGATGTATTGGAATCCCCTATATTCTGTATGTGACTTTTCTGTAAACTAAAGCTTCTTTGAAGATAAAATGAAAAAAATAAGTCACTGGAAGAATAAATGGAAGAAAATGTGACTGTACATACAAGACAACAGGTCTTATAGTGATGAAAGACATAATGCCAAAATTTAATTTTTAAATTTTTATTTTATTATTTATTATTTCAAATTCTTTTTAATTTTTTTAAATTTTATTTGCAATTTTGAAAACTATCATTATTATTACATTTTCTTATTAATTTTATTGGATTATTTTGTTGGCTCCATTTTTTAAGAAATTTTGGGTCACAGAAGGGTTAAACTGGCAGAGGAGGATCATTGGTGTGGGGTGTCAGTGATGGGGGATGCATGGAAGGAGGTTCACCTGGGGCATACCTATAAGGCATATGAAAGAGTTCAAGTGTTCATGGGGTGTTGTCACAGTTGGTGGAGATTCACACAATAACTGAAAGAATATTCAATTCCCATCCTGGGGAGTTCTTCCACATTCTCTAATGGGACAGCATGAATCCCCCAAATACAAGGGTAGTGTCTAATGAAGGAGGATGAACCATTGATGGGTCTTTGATATTGATGACTGTACAGAAGAACTTTTTCTATTGAAATTGAAACTTAGCCTAGTATTATAGGTTGCCTAAGAGTTATCTCCTGATAGCAGCCTTGTTGCTCAAATGTGGCCTCTCTCTAAGCCAAACTCAGCATATAAATGCATTACCTTCCCTCTGGGATGGGACATGATTCCTGGGGATAAGCCTCCCTGGCACTGAGGGATTACTACCAAGTACCAACTATCAATGCATCTGGAAAGGATAAAGGGTAAAGACAAGTGAGTTTATATATCTAAGAGAATTCAGAGTTAGTCAGGAGGTCATTCCAGATGTTAGGCTTGTATACATCTCAGCAGGATCTCATTGACTGTCACAGTAAATGTTGCCTCAAATAGTGGGGCTCCTGAGGGCTCTGTAGACATCCAGACACTATAGGCAGGGCTGACAGCTCAAGAGTTGGACTTAGTTGTGGTTTCCCTACACATGCCTCTGCTGCCCCTTCTATTTTTACCTATAGTTAGTACTAGAACTGATAGGTGTATATTAAATCTTTGGGCTTTCAATGTGCCAGTTGGGCCTTGAATCTCAACAGAGTTGCAATACCTACTCTAGTCCATTGGACTCACCAAGGACAACTAACAAGGAAATGAGCTGCACAATGACCATCGCAAGGAACAGAGAGTCTACAACTGCAAGCAAGATAGTACCATCCATCTGCCCCATGGGATCTAAGCCCCCTCTCAATTAGAGGCAGTGTGGGCATCACCATCCCTGAATCCTCAGGTTTGGGGAATGAACGGTGGACTAGAGTGGACTTACAGTTATTCTACTATAGGCTTAATGTTATTCTAGCAATGGAAGAACTTTTATCATTGATGTGAAGGCAGTGGGCACTGGAGGTTCTGAGTGGAAGGAGAGGGGAAAATAGGTGTAATATGGGGGCATTTTTGGGACATTGGAATTGTCCTGAATGACGTTGCAATGACAGATACAGGCCATTATATATCTTGTCATAACTTACAAAATTGCATGGGAGAGAGTTTAAACTATAATGTAAACTAAAATCTACACTTAGTGGCAATTCTCCAATATGTGATTATCAATTATAACAAATGTACCACACTAATAAAGGATGTTGTTAATGTGGGAAAGTGTGGGAGGGGTAGAGAGTGGGACATATGTGAGTCCCTAAATTTTTTATGTAACATTTATGTAATCTAAGTATCTTAAAAAAAAAAAAAAACATTAAAAAAAGAAAAGAATGGAAAAATTTGAGCAGGGCCTCAGGGAACAGAATGACGGTTTGAGACACACAGACAAATATGTCATGCATGTCTCGGAAGAAGAGAAGGGAACAGTGGTAGAAGGGGTAGAAAGAATATTTGAGGAAATAGAGATAGAAAACTTCCCAACTTTTTTGAAACACATGGATATCCATGCCCAAGAAAAACAATTCATTTCAAACAGGATAAATCAAAACCGACCTACTCTGAGAAATATACTAATCAGAATGGCAAATATAGAGAGAGAATTCTGAAAGCAGCAAGAGGAAAACAAACCATCACATAAAGGGATTACCAATACAAATTAAGTGCTGATTTCTCATCAGAAAATATGGAGGTGAGAAGGCAGTGGAATGATATATTAAGATACTGAGTTCTTGCCAGCCAAGAATTCTATAACTGGTAAAATTGTACTTCAAAATTCAGAGTGAGGGTAAGATATTCAGAGGCACACAGAAATTGAAAGAGTTCATTAGCAAGAGACATGCCATACAAGAAATATTAAAGGGAGTTCTGCAGGGTGAAAGGAAAAGGCAGGAAAAGAACTTTGGCAGAGAGTCTAGAAATGATTATCAGCAAAAGAACTAAAAATGTAAAAAGAGGGATATAAATAAGATTCAGCATATATAAAAGACAAAGGATAAAATGGATGAAGTAAGTACTGCTTTTACAGTAATAACATTGAATGTTAATAGATTAAACTATCCAGTCAAAAGACAAAGACTACTGGAATAGGTTAAAAAAAAAAAAATGAGCCATCTATTTGCTGTCTACAAGAGACTCATCTTACACCCAAGGATGCAAATAGGTTGAAAGTGAAAGGATGGAAAAATATATTCCATACATGCAGTAAATGAACAAACAAAAAAGCTGGAGTAGCTATACTTATATCAGATAAAATAGACTTCAAAAGTAAAGCTGTCATTGAGACAAGGAAGAACATTGTATATTAATAAATGGGGCAATCCACTAGGAAGATATAATAATCATAAATACTTATGCACCTAATGTGGTTGCCCCCAAATGCAAGAGGCAAACACTGGCAAACCTGAAGGGAGTAATAGACATCTCTAAAATAGTAGTTGGAGACTTCAATACACCACTCTCAGCATTGGATAGCATCTGGACAGAGGATAAATAAGGAAACACCTTGAGTAATATGATAAATGAATTAGACCTAACTGACATATGTAGAATATTGTATCTCAAAACAGCAATGTACGCTTTTCAAGTGCTCATGAATTCTTCTCTAGGATAGACCACATGTTGGGACCCAAAACAGGTCTCAATAAATTTTAAAAGATTAAAATTATACAAAGTACTTTCTCTGACCCTAATGGAATGAGCTGGAAATCAATAACAGATGGAAAAAGGGTAAATTCACATATATTTGGAGATTCATCAACACACTCTTAATCAGTGGGTCAGAGAAGAAATTGCAAGAAAAATCAGTAAATATCTTGAGACAAATGAAAACAAGAAAACAACATATCAAAACTTATGGGATGCAGTGAAGAAAGGGCTGAGAGGGAAATTTTTAGTGCTCAATTCTTACATTAAAAAAGAAGAAAGAGCTAAAATCAAATTACACACCTGGATCAACTAGGAAAAGAACAGCAAACTAATTCCAAACCAAGCAAAAGGAAAGAAGTAACATGGAATTGAGAAAAGGTAAATGAAACTGAAAACCAAACCAAAACAAACAATAGGGAGAATCAACAAAACCAAAAATATGGTTCTTTTTAGAAAAAATTTTCCCTAGCCTGACAAAGAAAAAAAGATAATATGCAAATAAATAAAATCAGAAATGAGGGGGGAACATTACTACTGATCCCACACACATAAAAAAGGATCATAAGAGGATGTTATGAACAATTGTATGCCAGCAAACTAAACAACACAGACAAAATGATCAAATTCCTAGAAACTCACAAGCAATCCACTCTAACCCTAGGAAAAAAATAGAAGATCTCAAAAAACCAATCACAAGTAAAGAGATTGAAACCATTATCAAAAACTTCCCAAAAATGAAATGCCCAGGTCCAGATGTCTTCACTGGTGAATTCTACCAATCATTCAGAGAAGATATAATCCAAATCTTGCTCAAATTCTTCCAAAAATTGAGCAGGAGGGAATGCTACCAAACTCTTTCTATGAAGCCATCTCCCTAATACCAAAGCCAGATAAAGATTCTATGAAAAAAGCAAATTACAGACTAATTTCCCTAATGAATATGATGCAAAAATCCTCAAAATATCTGCTAATTGAATCCAAAAGCACATTAAAAGAATTATAAATCACAATCAAGTGGGTGTTTTCACAGGTATGTGAGGATGGTTCATCAGAAGAAAATCAGTGTAATACATCACATTGATAAACTGAAGAAGACAAATCATATGATCACCTCAATTGACACAGAAAATGCATTTGGCAAAATCCAGCATCCATCCTTGATAAAAACGTTTCAAAGATAGGAATAGAAGGAAACTTTCTCAACATGATAAAGTGCATTTATGAAAAACGCACAGCTAATATTGTACTCGGTGGTGAAAGACTGAAAGCTTTCCTGCTGAGATTGGAAACAAGACAAGGGTGCCCACTGTCACCACTGTTATTTAATATTGTGCTAGAAGTTCTAGCTAGAGAAACGGGGCAAGAAAAAGAAATAAAAGGCACCTAAATAAGAAAGGAAGGAGTAAAACTATCGCTATTAGCTGATGATATGATCCTATACCTAAAAATCCTGCCCAATCCCCAACAAAATTACTAGAGTTAATAAAGAAGTTCAGCATAGTGGTGGGATACAAGATTAATATGTAAAAATCAATAGCATTTTGATACACAACTAATGGGCAATAGCATTTTGATACACAACTAATGAGGAGGAAGTCAGGGAAAATTTTCATTTACCATAATTACTAAAAGATTCCAATATTTAGACAAAAACTTATCCAAGTATATAAAGGACCTGCATTCAGAAAACTATATAACATTGCTAAAAGAAATCAAGGAATACCTAAATAAATAGAAGTACATTCGTGAAGATGTCAGTTCTACACAAATTGATTTACAGATTCAAGATAATACCAATAAAACTTCTGACAGTCTTTTTTTCAGAAATGGAAAAGCCAAACATCAAATATATTTGGAAGGGTAAGGTGCACTGAATAGCCCAAAATGTTTTTAAAAAGAAGAATGTAGTTGGAGGACTGTCACTTCCTGACTTTAAAGCATATTACTTAGCTACAGTGGTAAAGAAAACAGCATGATACTGGCATAAAGATAGATATATTGACCAATGGAATCAAACTGAGAGTTCAGAAAGAGACCTCACATCTGTCAAGTAATTTTTGACAAGGCTGTCATACCCACCCAGCTGGATCACAACAGTCTATGCAACAAATGGTCCTGGGGAACTGGATATCCCATAGTCAAAAGAAAGAGGACCCCCATATCACACTTTATACAAAAATTAACTCAAAATGGATCAAAGAGGGGGACGGATGTGGTTCAAATGGTTGGGTGTCCGTCTCCCATATGGAGGGACCCAGGTTCAATCCCTGGGACCTCCCGGTAAAAAAAAAAAAAGGATCAAAGACCTAATTATTAAATTTAGAACCATGAAATGTAGGGAAACACCTTCAAGATCTGGTGGTTGGTGGTGGTTTCTTAAAGTGTGGCAATCACCCCAACACTCTTGGAGGCTGAGGTTTGGAGCTTGGTCGATACCCAGATGCTTGATGATGGTGGAACCAAGAAAATTGTCATTGGGAAAGCCTGTAGAAAGGGTGGATTCCCATAAGGCCCCAGGGAGAAGAAACCATAGTCTTAAGAATAACTCTCAGACTTTGACATCTAATGAAGTATGTCCTGCAGGATTACTGAACTGTAGAGGACCCATAACTCAAGTTTCTCTCCCAATTTCTCCTTATGGTAATGAAAATGTTTATCCTTTGTGTATTGGAAGCAGATAAATGGTTTTGTAAGTTTCAGAGGTCAACAGCAGACTGTACTGGGACTTTGCCCCGAGACAAACTGTATTTCTTTAAACTGATTATGATATGATTTTGTACTTAGTATTGTTTCTGATTTAAGGTTTTTTGAATATTGTAATGTCTTTTTGGAATTCAGAGGGTGGAGTGTAGCAGTTTGGCATTGTTTATAAATTCCAAAAATAGTTATTGGATTATGTTTGTAAACTAGTCTGTCAGAGGTATCACTTTTAATTGATTAAATTATGATTAGGACTTTGATTGGGCCATGTCAGTAGGGCATTGAGTCCCTGCCCCTTGGTGGGTGAGAAAAGACATGGCAAAGGACAGAGTTGGGAGTTTTCAGCTGGAGCCCAGGAAGTGAACACAAAGGAGAAGAACACAGAGGAATAGAGACGGCCCCTTAGACAGGGCAAAAGCCCCAGGGAGGGAGACAGAGCTATTCACCTGATAGTCTACAGCTGGCCTTGTGGCGTGAGCACAGCAGCTGAGCCTGGAGAGAAATGGAGCCCCGGAAAGAGAGGAACCCAAGAAGCCTGAACCCTTGGCAGACGTCAGCAGCCGTCTTGCCCCAACACGTGGCAATAGACTTTGGTGAGGAAAGTAACTTATGCTTTATGGCCTGGTAACTGTAAGCTTCTACCCCAAATAAATACCCTTTATAAAAGCCAACAGATTTCTGGTATTTTGCATCAGCACCCCTTTGGCTGACTAATACAAATAGTACAAGTGGGTATGGGATTTTTCCCTTTGAAGCCATGTAAACATTCTAAAATTGACCGGGGGTGATGACAGCACAACTCTATAGTGAAACTGAGAGCCACTGACTATACACTTTGGATGGACCATACAAGGCATGGGGCAATACAACGCAGTGAACTCTGTAGTGGATGATGGACTGTGGTTAACAGTACAAATATGAGAACATACTCTCACGAACTATAACAAAGATACAATACTAATACATGGTGTTAATAATAGGGTTGTTTGTGGAAAAAATTAACCCAATGTAAACTATGGACAATAGTTAAAAATGGATTGAGGATGTTTTATTATTTGAAACAAATGTTCCACAGTAATGCAGGGTGTTGGTGGTGGGAGGATGTATGGGAATTCTGTATGTTATGCATGGCTGATTTGTAAACTCACACCTTCTCTTAAAAATGTGCAGGGTCATGGGAATGTTACATATTTTATCCTTAGAAAAATGCTATACACCACAGAAACAATAAAATTTCCTTGTGAGGTATACTGTTGTACTCTGGTGCTTCTGTGAATGTACATGTAAAGAACTTTACATGAGAAGCAAGGCAAATACATAATTTAAGTTCTACCTATCAACTAACATAACCCTGGTTGGAAGATATAGGTGGGATATGGTCAGGAGTCCTGACAGGGTCTTTTGAACATCTTGAAAGATATATAGCTAGATATATTTATGGGATATTAAGGTATCCAGGTTGCCATATGTATACTTTCTGGATAGAGGCCCACACAGTAGCTAACAAAACATTAAACTTTCCTCCTAGGAAAGTCCTGCTACTTCTCAAATATGATAGCAAAAGATCTGGATTATAAAACCTTTGTCTAATAAAAGAAAACGGGCCAATAAGCTAAGCTCTCACTCTTAAGGTTTGCACTTATGGACCTTATTCCTGTAATAGTGAAAGTAAGCCTCAGTATAATTAATGCCTAAGAGTTGCCTCCTGAGAGCCTCTTTGTTACCCAAATATGTCCTCTCTCTAAGCCAAACTCTGCAAATAAACTCACTACCTCCACCACCACCCACCCCCCCCCTATATAGGACATGACTCCCAGGGATGAGTGTCTCCAGCACCAAAGGATTATTACCATGTGTCAATCACTGATGCATCTGGAGAAAGACCTTGACCAAAAGGAGGAAATGTGAAATAAAATAGAGTTTTTATGGCTAAGAGATTTCAAAATGACTTAGGAGTTCATCCTGGAGGTTATGCTTATGCAGATCTCAGCCAGACTTCCCAAACTGACACAGTAAACAAAGCCTCAAACAAAAGCACTCCTGAGGGCTCTAGGGAAGTCCAGTCTCCAAATGCAAACCACATGACCTCATGAAATCAACACCTCCTCAGGAGGCCCTTTCTGGGAATGTAGGTAAATCTATTTCCCCAATATAACATAGTTATACTCATTTATAAATTCCCTAATTGTGATTCTTCTACTCCTTTTATCTGAACCTATAATTTTCAATTTGCCTAAGTATCTTTCTCAGAGACTTAAAGTCTTTGGATTGTTCATATGCCAGTTGAATCCTGAAACCCAGCAGACTAGCAGTCAACTCCCAATCTCCAGTTCTTCTGGCATGCCCTGGACGACCAACAAAATGATGAAGATAGACTGGCTCCACCCCAAAAAAGAGGAGTATCATTAGCTGCAAGCAAAACAACTCCATTCATTTGCCCCATAATATCTATGCTCCTTTTTAGCCTGAGCAGTCATAGCAGACATGTCCCAAACTTGTCAAGGTTGAGAAATGAATGAAAATGGGGGTGGGTGGGTAGAGTGTAACCATTGGCCAAAGCAGATCTATTGTTATTGTAGGTATTACCTTGTGTTTATTAAGTAAGTTGTGATATTTATATAAATTTTTAAAATAGAAATATGCAGGAGCAGATGCTCAAGCAGTTGAGTGCCTGCCTCCCAAAAGGGAGACCCCCGGGTTCGGTTCCTAGTACCTGCTGAAAAAAACAGAAAAAAATAAACAACAAGCAAAGCAAATGAAAAACCAACTCAGGGAAGCCAATGTGGCTCAGTGGTTGAGCACTGTCTTCCCACATACAAGGTTCTGGGTTCTATCTCTGCCCCACCCCCGGTACTTCAAAAAATGCATATAGTAATAAGCACAAAATATACATATATTTTAATAAAAGAACCGTCTTTTCTTTCTTTAAAAAAAAAAATCAGCCATAAATATGAAGGTTGATTTCTGAGCTCTCAATTCAATTGGTCTATATGTCTGCCCTTGTGCCAATACCATGCTGGGGTTTTTTGTAATTCTAACATTATTTTTAAAATTGAATGTCAGACTTTGCCTTATTTAATATTACTTTATTGTGTATACCATGATTTCATGGTATTAGCTTTAATCCATCTGGAATACTAAAACAGTGTGAAATAGTATCTCATTGTAGTTTTCATTTGCATTCCTCTAATGACTAAAGATGTGGAGTATATTTTCGTGTGCAATTTTGCTATTTGTTAATTTTTCTGGAGAAATGCCTATTCACATTTTTTGCCCATTTTTAATTGTGTTGTTTTACTTTTTGAGGTTGAGTTGAAAGATTTCTCTATATATTCTAGATATTAAACCCATATTTGACATTTGGTTTCCAAATATTTTCCCCCATTCTGTAGATTGGCATTTTACTTTCATGATGATGTCCTTTGATGCACAAAAGGATTTCATTTTGATGAAGTTCCATTTATCCTTTTTAATTTGATTCTCCTCATTTTAGTGTAAATTCTAAGAACCCTTAGCCCAACACAAGTTCCTGAAGATATTTTCCTGTTTTCTTCCATAAGTTTTAAAGATTTGGTTCTTATATTGAGGAATTTGATCCATTTTGAGTTATTTTTTGTATATTGTGTGAGGAGCTTAAAAACACTAAGACATATATTCTTTGGCAATAGTGACGTATACAGAGTATTTTTGAAGAATTCATGGAACATTTGAGAAAAGGTTTCTGTAGAGTCAAAAAAAAAAAAAGTAAATGAATATTTTAGCTGAGGTCTGCCTTTTGATAGAAATGATTAAAAGCATATAAACTGTTCATCATCTAAATTTACTCCGGTATGTTTGAGGTAAACTAATGAATACTCTAGAACATAAAAAATATATAATAGACACCCTCTCCAAACAAAATTTAAAAATACTTGGCTTCAGGGGGAAAAAATGAGCAACTGTCTTGAAATTTTTCCCAACACAGAGAACTCTAAAATTCACATATTAATGTACTAGATCTTCATAGTACCTTTCATCTAAAGAATTTCAACTTAAAAATCTTTCAAATACTGTTTAATTCACTTCAACAATCTCTATAAGAGATCACATATCCATCAAAATGTAAAGATCGGTACAGGGGGCTGCGCGCCCTGGAGTGAGAGAGGCGGGGAAGGGAGTCAGGAGCAGGGTTCGATGCTGGGGGGAGGCGAGGCAGAAGAGGAAGAAGGCACAGCAGGAGGCGGATCTTTTGAAGATGGTTTGGCTGCCTGGGAGATTTGGAGATCTGATGCCATGATGAGGACACACGGGGGACTCCCAGCGTGAAACATCGACAGGAGAGGTAGGGGGTTTCAGTGCCTGCACAATCACCAGGCCCCAACTGCATGGCCTTGCTCACGGGAAGCCTACTTCTGAGGCCTACTTGTGGACAGAACAAGTTCTGAGCATCCTGGAGACATCTCTGGTCTTGCTCTGAGGTGATGGACAGCTCCCTCGATGAAGTGGTGGGTATGGCAGCTACACCACTCGGTCACTCTTCCAGTATGTTTCTTGTTCAGAGGCACTTTGGCATCAACTGCTTCGGCCATCCGTGGCTTAAACAACACTTTGCATTCATTTATAGAACCATCCTGCCAGGGTTTCAAAGAACTGTGGCTATTGCTGACTCAAATTACAACTTATTCTCACTCTGTTTCCACAACACCCTTTCCTTCTCATTATTAAATAACTTACATTTATTATGTGTATCCCAACCCCACTTAGAATATAGGATCATTTAGGGTCAGAAATATTTTATGTTTCTTCATTGCTGTGTTGTCAGCTAAAGGAATTATGTCTGGCACAAAGCAGGGCATCCACAAATACTTGCTGAATAAACGAATGACTGGACCTTCTTGGCAACATCCCTGTCATGACACCACTAGGGGAGCTCTCTTATATAATGCTACATCAAGCATGTCAATGACAATACACCAAGGTGCAGCTAAAAATTATGTTTTTAAAAATGAACTTAGCATTGTTTCAGACTCCTTGGCTGCTCAAGAAAATACCATGCAATGGGTCATCTTAAACAATGGGAATTTAATGGCTTATGTTTTTTAGATTAGGAAAAAATTCTTAATCAAGGCATCATTACGGCAATGCTTTCTCCCAGAAGACTGGCATTCTGGGGCTGGCTGCTGACAGTCCTTGGTCCTGGGCTCCTCTGTCTCATGGCAGTGCACGTACAATTGTCTTCTGGGTTCTGCTGATGACAGCCTCTGGCTGCTCCTTCTGAGGGTCTCTCTGAATTTCTGCTTATAAAGGACTCCAGGAATAGGATTAAGACCTGTCCTGTGAGTTGAGCCACACCTTAGCTGAGTTAACCTTGATAAAATGTCCTACCTACAAGGGGTTCACATCCACTGGAATGGACTAAGTTTAAGAACATGTTTTTCTGGGGTACATACAGCTCCAAAGCACCACACACACTATGGACCAGGCACTGTGCTAAGTGATGCACCTGAGTTATTCCTTTAGTGGCCATCACAACCCTCTCAAGAGTCATTTCACCCTAGTTTACAGCTAGTACGGCTGAGCTTTAGGGAGGTGAGGGGACGTTCTAATGGCCACACACGGGGGCAACAGGAAGTGCCAGGATGGGAGCAGGACTCAAACCGGGAACATCTGTCTCTGAAGCCCGAGTTCAGTCACCATGTTATACGGACTAGCCATGACATAATGCAGCTCTACAAAAAACACAACAATGTGGTGTGTGTGGGCAGCAGTCCAGGGAAGGGCCTGGTCTAAGAGAGGCTTTTAGAGGCTCCAGCAGAACTGGAGCAGATGGACTCCTCCTTTCCCATCCAGTGTCAGTAGCCACCACAATAATCGTGATAAAGAGGAAAAGCAGACGACGATGCCGGCAAGAGGGGAAAGTCTACGATTTATTGAAGGATTAACATGGGATATGCTACCCTGCCTTGCTTCAGACAAACTTTTAAAATATTATTTTTAATTTTAATAAATATTGATCAGGAGATTTTTCTCTGACAACTATCTGAAGTGCAAATTAGATGTTCCAAATTTTGAGCAGGTCCACAGGCACTGATTCTGAGTTGGGCTCAAATAAGGACTGTAGAATAAACTAAAATGTGGATGGAGGTGGCAGGAGAGTGGCTGGAATCAGGGCTGTACATTCTCCAGGGGACAATTCTTGATCCACTTCAATGACAGACAAATGGATATGGACACCTAGAGTTCAGGTGGAGGCCAGTAAGGATAAGTATCTCCGCAGTAATTCTCACCAGGCAACGTCTTTATATGAATTACACCAAATGCTGTGTTTCAATTAAAATTTAAAATAATACTAATAATTTTTTAACAAATCAATTTTATTGATATATATTAATAAGGCATAAATCCACCCAAAGTGTACATTCAGTGGTATTCAGTACAATAACATAATTGTGCACAAACATGGCAAAACAATAACAGTTTTTAAATCTAGGTTATGTGAATAAAGGTATTAATTGTACACCCCCCAGGAAACAGTGGCAGGCAGGCCTCATAGCTTCATGTTACATAAAAATTACATAAAAAATATAGGGGATTCCCATATATCTCCCCTCCCCCTCCCACACTTTCCCACGTGAACATCCTTCATTAGCGTGGTACACTTGTTTCAATTGATGAACCAATATTGAAGCACTGCCACTAACCATGGTGTTCTGAGTATAGCAGGGAGCCATGTGAAATGACAGCTGCTCACCAAACTGAGAAGGATACTTCAGACCAAAGAAAGACCCGGGCAAGACCAGCTTGGCGAGTAAGTGAGCACTTATTAGGGGGCTTACGTGGGGAAGCTTTACACACGGTGGCGGATCTGAGCCTGGTCGTGACCTAAAATCCTCTCTGTGGTGGCGGGTGGAGAGTGTGGCACATCTGAGGTTCCAGTCCGCACTTGCCACAGAGCAAGAGGATTCCTTTATGCCACATGTGTGCCTGCGGAGGGGGAGGGGCCCCGAGGGGGAGCCTGGTTAAGAAGTGCAGTGCTCAGGACCGATAGCCAAGGACCAGACCCCCAGTGTTTCCCAGCAGAGCAGAAGTTACATCTCCACAGCAACTACGTGAAACGAGCATTTACAATGCGTTGTCAGTAAGGCTGAAGTTCCATCTTTCTAATGATATGAAGGGGGTTAAACAGCTCACAGAACAGATTATTCTGAGAGAGGAGTCAGCATACCTTATCAGTCAGGAGCTCTCAAACAGACTTGCTGTGTAGCTACTAAGAAATGAAGTGCTAACTAACGGGGAAAGAACTGGAAGGGTTGTGGGAAAAGTTGCAAAGTATACATACATGCTACACATGGTCTATAGCTTACATTGTAGTTTACACTTTGCACCACTCAATTTCATAGGTTTTGACAAAATGAATAATGGCCTGTATCCATCACTGCAATATCAGGCAGAACAATCCCAATGTCCCCCAAATGCCCCATGTTACAGTTCTTCTTCCCTCTCCCTCCTCTCAGAACCTCTGGCGACCACTGTCTTTATATCAATGTTACAAGATGTTCCATCAGTAGAATAACGTCTCCCTCCTCCCCTCTCAGGGGCAGAGCTGCACCAGTCTCTCTGGGTAATTGTACTTGCTTTCAACCCACACATGTGGGTAATAGTCTGAGCTGTGCGGCCGAAACCGACTTCCTTTGCGTGGAGAGACTGATGAAGCGTGGCCCCCTCCTCCCCTGCCATGGGCAGGTATGGAGCCACAGGCGTGGGCAATAATCTACACAGTGCAGGTCGGAACTGACCATAGTTGCCTGGAGAGACTGATGCAGCTGGGCCCACCTTCCTCCCAGCTGGGGATGGGGCTGCAGCCCAGGCTGGGCAGCAATCTGAATTGAGTAGAAAGAAGCTGGTCCCGACCATCCAGGAAGTCACTTGGATTTTCAATCAGCCCTGCTTCCCCTCATGCCTAGGGTGGAGTTAAAATGGAGGCTACTGGCTTCTTTCTAACTTGCACAGGTTCAAACTTTAGCTGTACTTAGGATTGGACTCCAGCCAGTCCAATTTACTAGTCAGTAGCTGAAGTCAGGGCCCAGCCATCTCTTCCTCTATTATTCTTGGGAAATAGAACTTCCAATGCCAACCAGCCAGTAGCTCCCAAAGCATCCTGCTCTGCCAGGAGGGGATGGACACCAACCTCTGCAGCATGAAGGGCTCTACTCAGGAATCTTCACCGCAGATGGTCAACCTCTTCCTTCCGTTCTCCCAAGGATGGTGCAGGGTGTATTCACGGTCTCCTGAGGCCCCAAGCAGGTGATTATATATCTTCTGGCTGATTACTAACTGCACCATACGATGAGCTAACTTGTGGAACTCCCTACTGTGCTGCCATCTTGCCTACTTGTGGTTCTATTAATTTTTCCTCAGTAATTTTTTGCTGTGATCTTCAGAGTAGATTATGTGTATAAGCTCATGATTCCTCCTTCTGCCATCTTGAGAGATCTGTTGAGTTCCTCTACAGAAAGTTTCATGAATTATTGTTTCACCAACACTAAAATTTCCATTTGGGTCTTTAAAAGTAATTTCTATCTTCCTCTTGAGAATTTCCATTTGTTACTTCATTTTAGTCACACTTTCTTTTCATTCATTATATATAATCTACTTTAGTTCTTTCAACATATTTATAATACCTGATGTCTTTGTCTGTTTATCAAACTTCTGAAGATAGTTTATGGGCCACTCTACTCATTGCATGTCCCCCTGTGTTTGCATCACTTTCTTCTTCTGAAAAAATGATCATTTTAGATGACTAATATATTTTAGCATCTCTGGATTCTGGTTTTTATTTATGATGGTGGTTTTTGCTGCTGCTGCTGCTATTATTTTTTTCATACGTGTTTTTATTTGGATCCTGCTTTGAATAAATCTAAGAATTCTCTCTCCCTTCAGCCAAACAACTGTATATGTCTCTACTCAAGATTTATTTGTGCACGTATACATATAAATACACCTACATATATACATAAGTAAACACACAACTATGTAGCATATTTTATACAGCATATATTATATAATTGTTGCTGGCTTCCTATGAGTTGCACCTGTGTCTCTGTAGGTTAATTGTCAGCTAATAACTGGGCAGAGGTTGTGTTCAACAACATTAGGCCACTAAGGTTCCAATCCTCTGCTCACAGGTCTGAGTGTGTAGAGGATTATTGAAAGTTCATGCCATTTAGTGTCTGCTCTGGCTTTTCCTTTCTGCTGGGCCCTTTCAGTTCTGCCATGTGCATGTGTGCAGGCTCGGGATCAGCTAGGGGCTTCTGGGTAACTGAGGCCCTATCTGGCCTCCACTGCTTCTGCATGCAGCCTCAGCTGGGCAGGTGCTTTTCCTACAACAAATCCCCAGGCTAGTAGCATCCTTCACCCTCCCCAGATTCCTGTCTCTGAGATTGTTGCTTCAACTGCTTGTGCTGCTAGGAATGGATGTGCCCACCGTTCTGTGTTTAATGAGCCCTCTCAGACTGTGGGAGAGGTGCACCTGGTCTTAGTGACTACCCTGACTTGACCAGGCTGGAGTGGGGAGTGGAATGGGAGCAATCTCCCAGTAGATACCGCAGACTCCCATTCTTAGAGGCATAAATCTTATTAAGACTGTTGTATGCCTTTGGTCTCTTCTCAGGGAGCTGAAATGATTGCTTTGGTCAATTTTGTCCAGTGCATGGTCACATTGCAGAGAGATGCTGATCAAATCTTCTTATATGGTAGGTTTTTTGGTTAACAATGAGGAATTCCATTGGGGGAGGGTAAATGAATTCGCTCAAGAAATAATGGGTTAACAACTAAAAAGTAGCATAAGGTCAGAAGTTGAATGGCTGGAGAAAAGTTACTCACAGCCCATCCTGGCTTAGCCACTTTTGGCTGCTTGTGCCATGGAATTTAAAGTAGATTCCTAAATCAGCAGAAGTCAGGGTTTGGACGGGAATGAATATAACTGGAGCCCTTCCTGAAATAAGAAGAACCAGAAATAACAGGGAAAGAAAGCTGAGGGTAAGGTATCACCTAGAACCTTTCATTTAAATGGAGTAACTCCTCCTTCCTGCCCAAAAGGTCCAATGTGAGACTGGATACTGTAAAGATGAAGACATCAGGAAATACATGGGCTGGGATTCATACTGAAGAACAAAGAATGACTTTATCATAAGGATAAGTTGCATCCCAATAGGCTGGACTGAGTGTAAGAAAATGAATTTCCTATTTTGTATTTAAAAGGTCTGTATCTCAGGGCAATGCTGACATACTTTTGAGGGCAGTTTGAGGAGATTATGGTATGTGAATTTATGTGACTGTCACCTGTGTCCTGGTGCATAAGCCTGGTACTTTAAACCAATATCCACACATTGCCTTGCCAAAGGTGGAGATGTGTAGTTTGTGAGATAGGTGGTCTGTTTTTGAATCAGACTCACGTTCACACAGAGTGAATGGAAACAAACAAACCTTGGTTCTTCGCTTCTAATATTTGATGCACATCCACTCTTCTGAGAAAATCCAAGAGTATTGCTCTGACAGATGACAGATGTCCTTAGAGATGCAGAGCTGGCAACCCAAACTATATATCGAATGGCTGTCAGCTACCAGTGAACACACAAGCCGGAAAATAAACTACCTTGTGTCTTATTCAGACATTTCTCTTATGATAAATGCAGTAAAGATTATAAGATACTTAGAGCCACCAAATAATTAAGTGTTTGGAAAAATTGGATAAAAAATAGAAATAATAAAAAACAAGTCAGGATACAAGGAATAATAAAAATGTCAAAATGCAATGGGAAAGTTTGTTTATATGTATGTACTCTACTAAAGCCTATCACTTTGAGCAAATAAATTGTGCATGGAAATACAAAAGCAACCAAAAATGAATGTATTTGCAAAATTGTAATGTTACAGTCTCCAAGCCTTTCAGAAAGCTTTCAAAGAAACTGAAGGAAAGGTGAGAACAATCCCAAACACTGCATTGAATAAGGAAGGAAATCGAGACTGCTTGCCCTGCCAACCTGGGAGACCTGATGATTTCTGCTTGTCCACATTCACCCGTCTTCTCACTCCACAGCGTGCTGAGCAGGCATCCTGAGCCTCCGTGTACCCTGCAGTGCGCCTTACCCTGCTCACCTCCGCTTTCCTGTCCTGCACAGCTCCCTCCACCCCAGTCTTCTCTGATGGCACAGTGAGCTTCACTCATTCTCTAGGGGGATCATGCTTGTTCTTGCTTCTGGGCCTTTGCACATCCCCTTTCCCCTTCCCAGTAGATTCTAGCCGTCACCTTATTGACTCCAAGGTGTCAACTCAATGATCTCCACCCGGGGATCTCCCTGCCCCCAAGGCCAGGTGAATGCACCTCCTCTGGACCTGCCCCTTCAAAGCACAATACCATGTGCTGCATTTGCTTCTTTAATTGTCTGCCTCCTCCATTAAACTGGCCCCCTGTTAGGGCACAGCATGTATCTTCAGTGCTGTATTACTCTCAGAAATCATCTCAGAGCTTGACAATGAGGAGACTCTAAGAGCAGAAAGAATTAGTGAACAAACTATTATAAGTGAATGAATATACAAAATTATGGGCTCTGAGAGCCTGGAAGCTAATCAGAGATCTTCCCAAACTGCCACGAAGCAGCTCACTGGTCTGTTGAGAATAGGTCACAATGCAGCCCCTCCCTAAGAGTTGTTAACTTTGTCCAGCCACAAGAGCCGGTCAAATGCATCCCCCCAAAGCTGCGGAAAACGTCTGTCTCCTTTATGGGGGTAGGCAATGTACCCATGGGTCCCCTGAATACCTCCCACTTCAGATGCAAGCCTAAGGCTGGAAACTGACCTTGAATATTTATGTCTTATTACCTGTGAGTATGAGGACCAACCATGGAAACAAGACCACGATCATCAAATTGTACCATCCATGCCAGGTGTGGGTGAGGTTTCAGGGTGGGCTCTAGCTTGTGTGGTGGACCTGGGACAAAGAGCTGGATTGAAGAAGGATGGGGTTTGGAGACAAGAAGAGGACAGCGGAGGGTGTTCTAGGCAGAGGGGCAGCATCAGTAAGGACAAAGCATGAGAATGAACAAGATGTGAGCAACCTGTTTGGAGGCTTTGGGTGAAGAACATATCAAAACCAGACCCTTCAGGTACAGGATGCTCATTCCTCAGTTTTACTTGCCTTTGCGAAGGTTGCTTCATTTTCTGGGGAAACAATAGCAGCAGAGAGTGTCCCATAGGTCATGTGAGGGTAGGAGACAAGAGCATGGAAAGATATTATGCTTCCCACAGCTTCCACATACCCCTTTGGCACTCTGAATTGCTGTTTGGTGCCTTTGCTTTTCAGAATCACTAGGATACTGTGTAGTTGTTCCTTCATTAGCTTCCATGCACAATCTCCAACTAAACCAGGTTTGTTAACCACTTCTAAGCTCCCACTCTGTGTATAGGAACCCTTTGAACCAGCCCTTTTCTTCCATAATATCCTAATGTCCCCATAGCCATTCTGCTCTGCTTGTCAGTCAACTAACACTAGAATCTTCCTGGATCAGTTCCTCTGGTGTGGCTTGGGTAGAGATTTGTTCTGACAGTGGCCAGGGTACTAGAAAGAGGTTCCCACTGGCTGGAGGACAGCACAGCCTTTCAGTAAGTGAAAAGGCCAAAGTTAAGTATAGAACGAGACCCTGCTGACTCCATGCTATTTACAGAGCCAAG
Source organism: Cabassous unicinctus (assembly GCA_029593785.1). NCBI lineage: Eukaryota > Metazoa > Chordata > Mammalia > Cingulata > Chlamyphoridae > Cabassous > Cabassous unicinctus. The sequence goes on from JAQZBX010021011.1 coordinate 25,354, forward strand.
GTCCAGGCTAACAAAAGAGCCAGATTGTAGCCTGAGAGGAGCGGGTCATTACTTCCATCTCTAAACTTCAACGAAAGTGTTTGATTTCCTCAACATAGAGATACATAGATACCCAGAGAGTGAGCAATTTCTTTCAGCTCACTGCTACCTAACCAATGTGTGTGTTAATTTTAATACAGAGCTCATGGACAATAAGAGTCAAGCATTTAGGAATATTCTACCATAAGCAACCTTTTAGAGAAGATCAATTAACAATGAAAGAGTGAGCAAAAGTGACATGAGTCACTCTGTATGGTGGACAACTGAATGATCCACATACACCTAACTTCGTTCACATGACAAACATTTGAGAACCAACTCTGTGCCAGGTACTGTGTTGGGCATCGTGGATACACCAGGACAGAGAGCCAGATCTTGCTCTCAGGGAGCTGGTCATCCAGAGTGGTTGATGGATAACAGAGAAGACAGTTTTAATTCTTTTCTTGCATCCTACACATGTATAAACATGCATGCATGCGTGTGTGGCCCCACACACTACACAGGATATTGTCTGAGTTTATGCCTAAAATTTATTGGCCAAAATATTTCATTTAAAAGAATAGACAGTTAAGTCACTGACAAAGGTGGAGTAAGAAACTCCAAAAATTTGTCATTCCACTAAGCTGGCAAAAACTGCACAAATCAACTTTTTAAGAAAACTGAAATCATAACAAGTATAAGAAGCAGGGAAGTGCTTAATGAAGAATTCACTAAATTTCATCAAGAGAGTATCACAGCATTTTCCTGCTGGCCTAAGACCCTCCTTTCCCCAAATTGGAGTATGCCTTTGGATCAGTGGATCATGTTCCTGATGTGGCTTGTTGATCTCAGAAGGGGAAATGTGAACCTGTTCTCAAAAAATTGTGGTTGTGCATTATGACCTGCCTCTGTGTGATAGTTCCTGAGTCTTGCCATTTTTTTCACCCCCTCAGAACACTTCCAGGGTTGGTGGCAACTTCCAGATAGTATTTGTTGAAAATAATTAAAGGCATATACTAGCCATGGCCACCTGTTATAAAGGCTAATGGGGAAAGCAGAACACAGACCTAAATAAAGGCCTAAGAAGGAAGATTCTGGTGAAAAAGATAGATGGAGGGATAAGGGCTTTAAAAATCCTCTCTATACACTGACGAAAGTGAGGGGTCAAATACATGCCCAGGGCTATACAAACACTCAGAAAATATCTGGAGAATATTTCTGTTGGTTGATGTCCTTTATTTCATTTTTTTTGGATCCAGACATTCGTGGAAATATCAATTAAATAGTTACCCATTAAGGTAGTAGAACAGGGACTTCAGTGACCACACATGTCAAATAAGTCTTTAAAATTAGTTTAGAATATACATTAGCAAATAAACAACTACAAACAACAAAAAGCATCAACAAAAAATATAGGGAGGGAGATCACAATAGTTACCACATTATATAATATTCAAAACGTCCAGTTTTCAAAAGTTATTAAATAAGCTCATTCGCAGGAAGAATAAGAAAGAAACTAGCAGAAACTGCCCATGAGGAAGCATGGACACAGGACTTACTAGAAAAATATTTAATTTAACTCTCTCAAATATTCTAACAGATTTAATAAAACCATGGGCAAATAAATAAAGGAAACCAGAACAACAGTGTATCACCAAATACAGAATATCAAGAAAGAGAAAGAAACCTGATAGGAATTCTGGTGCTGAATAGCACAATGAATGAAATGAATATTTCACTAGAGAGGTTAAAACCCTATTAAGCAGTCAACAAACAAACAGACAAACAAAAGAGAATCAGCAATCAGCAATATCAATTGATAATTTCCAGTCTGAGGAGTGAAAGAAAAAAGAATGAAGAAAAGTAAAAGCCCAAGGGACCTATTTGTCTTCATTAAACTTATCAAAATTCACATATGGTTGTCCCAGAAGAACAGGAAAGAGAGAACAAGGTAGGGAGAATATATGAAGAAATAATGGACAGGGAGAGTGGCTGCTTGCTATCCTGAAGTGAGACAGAACTCTGAGGTGGTACATTATGGCTGACATGCAAAATCTAGTAGAAAGATTGGAGAGGGTAGTGGGTCATATGGAGGCAGAATCCCATGACTGACATGCACCGTGGGTATGGAGACAGTCATCCAAAAGGAGCAGCTCCTTATGTGCAAGCATTTGACTTGCTGCTAGCGGGACCTGAAGCAGAGTACCTGAAGATCAGTAAAGAGATTGGGGGAGATGCAAAGAAGCACATGGAGGTGGTCCACACAGTTCTGAAGTCAGAGTGAGCTCTCTTGGCTACAGTGTCTCAGTGCCAGCAACCAGCAGGTAATAAGCTTTGTGAATTGTTGGCACCCATCTCAGAGCAGATCCATGAAGTGATAAGCTGTCTGGAGAAGAAGATAGGCAGCAAGTTGTTCAATCAGCTGTCAGTGAAAGCATCCAGAACTTGGGTTGGCTATGGCTCCCAAGCCTGGACCTTATGTGAAAGAAATGAATGATGCTGCCACATTATATGCAAATCAATTCCTCAAGGAGTACAAAGATTTGGATAAGAAGCATGTGGACTGGGTCAAAGCTTACTTGAGTATATGGACAGAGCCTCAGACTTACATTAAGGAGTATCATACCACCGGACTGGTCTGGAGTAAAACAGTCCCTGTGACAAAAGAACTGAATGGATAGCCATCTGTACCCTCTGCTGGATCGGGGCCTCCCCTCATCCTACCAGGTCTGCCCCCTCCCACAGTCCCTACCCATTCAGGCTCAGATGACTCTGTTTCATGCTCAGCACTGTTTACCCAGATTAAGTCAGGGGGAGAGCATCACACATGCTCTGAAACATGTATCTGATGACATCAAGACTCACAAGAACCCTGCCTGAAGGCTCAGAGTGGTGCAGTATGCAGTGGCCCCAAACCATTTCTGTACCTAAACCAGGAGTCAACCCCTCCCCTAAAGCAGCCACAGAGAATTAGCCAGCTATACGTCAACTGGAAAGCAAGAAATGGAGAGTGGAAAATCAAGAGAATGTCTCTAACCTGGCAAATGATGATTCAGAGCTGAAACAGGTGGCTTACATACACAAGTGTGTCAAAAGCAATGTTGCAAATCAAGGACAAAATTAACCCCATTACAGTAGATAACTGTCAGAAACTCGGTCTGGTGTTCCATGACATGGTGGGCATTGTGGAGATAACCAATAGTAGGGATATTAAAGTTCAGGTAATGGGTGAAGTGCCAATCATTTCCATCAACAAAAGAGATGGCTGGCTCACTTAGCTGAGAAAGAATGCCCTGGATTTTGAGATAGTCCGTGTCAAATCTTTTGAGATAAATAACTTTATTCCTCCAGACAGTGGTGGCTTTAACAATTTCCCAGTCCCTGAGCAGTTCAAGACCCTTTGGAATAGGCAAAAGGTGGTCAGCACTGTGACAGAAATTGCCAGATAAGTGAAGTGCCTTTGGGTTCTTTGCCTTCTCCTTTCATACCATGGGATAAATCTGTGTCAAGACAGTTCTTTCCTAGACTTCCTCTACTTTTCTGTTCATAAACTGCTTCTCTGCTCTGAGAAGCACAGCTATCTGCCTTCACTGAAATATAACCCAGGCTAAAATTTGGGGTGGGGATAACAGGTCAGCTGATCATCTGCAGGAAGGCATAGCTTTTCAAATCAGCTCAACCACACCACCAATCTGTTCCTCTGGAATTGCATGCCAGGAGTAGTGGGTTTTAGCTTTCAGCTTTTGGGGGTTATTCTATCAACATTCACTTGGGAAGAATAAAAACAGTCCCCAGGAAGTAAAAGATAAGAATGTTCCCACAACATTGAATATTTTTCCAACCGGAAGCAGGAGGATAGCAGCAACAGGTGTGATTCCAGTTAATTTTTCTAACCAAACTAATTTTTCACTGTTGACAAGTCAGACAAAGGTTGCACCAGTCCAAAGGCTGAGGCTTAACCATCTAGAATTCCAAACAAAATTGTTTCCTATATGTATTCCTTTTATTTTGCATGCCGCCCCATGTCTGCCTAAACCATGAGATACTAGTTTCTTTGTACCAGCTGCAGCAGTGTAGCAGTGCCCTGTAACCCAGGGTAATAAAGGAGTTTTTGACCATTTCTTTATCAGAGATGACTTATAAAGAAGGGGGAGGGGGGCAACACACAATTCCAAGGAATCTGGTGTTTCTTCATCCTTCCAGGGCAGGTGCCTGCCATCCATTTTCGCTGCTGTCTCTTTCCTGTCATGCTCAACAGCTTGTAGCTGCTGCACCAGCACCTGAGCAGAGGACGGAAGCCTCCACTGCAGGCTGGCTTTAGGCCTCCACATAGGACTTGCACACCATTGTTAGCATAAATTTTGATTTTTCCCTCTATGAGAAACACTTACAAAAATATGTAACTTTTTTGGTGGGAGAGAGATTGTCTAGTGACTTCTACACATTTCCTGAGGCCTATGGAAATAAACCTTTCTGTACTTTAAAATTATACAGAAAATAGAATAAAGTTAATGCCAAAAAAGCAATAATGGAAAAAACTTCCCAAATTTAATGAAAGACATGTATCTATACACATCCAAGAAGCTCAATGTATGACAAGATTAACTCAGAGAGACACTAATAATCAAACTGTCAAAAGACAAAGTCAAAAAGAGACTTTGTAAGGAAACAGGAGAAGAAACGACTCATCAGATACATAGGATCCTTGATTTCAGACCTGTTAACCTATAAATGGGATGGCTTCCAAAGTGCTGAAGGAAAAAAACCCTGTCAAACAAGAATTCTATATGTGGCAAAAATCCTAAAAAACAAAGGATAAATGAAGAAATTCCCAGATAAACAAAAGGTGAATGAGGTTGTTGATAGTAGTTCTGCCCAATAAGAAATGCTAAAGGGAGTCCTTCAGGCTGACATGAAAGGACAATAGAGTTAATCAAGATATATGAATAAATACAAAATAACAGTAATAGTAACTACATAGGTATTTATAAATGTCAGAAATTATTTTATTTTTGGTTTGTAACATCTCATTTATTCCCATTGATTTAAAATACAAATGCATAAAACCATACATATAAATCTATGTTAAACAGAACATTAAATATAAAGATGCAATTTGTGATAACACAAAGAAAAAGGAAAGAGATGTCTTAAAGCAGAGTGTTTGCATACTACTAGTTCTAAATTGGTTTTGTTTAAACTGAATTGTTAGAAATTTAAGATATCAATTGTAATCCACTAAAAATGAAGAAAAAAATGAAAAGAAAAAGAAATGAGAAGGAAATCAAAAGAAAAAATTAAAGCCAAATTAATGAAACCCAAGGGAAGAAGGAATGGAGAAAAATGATGATAACACTATATGACATATAGAAAACAAATAACAATATGAAAGACATCCTATCTTATTAATATTTAACTTAAATATAAACTAATTCAAACACAGAGGTTGGCAGAAGTGATAAAAAAAATAATACATGATCCTTTATGCTGCCTAGAAGAGACTTCACTGTAGACCTCAAGACACAAATAGCTTGAAAGTGAAAAATGGGAAATGATTATACTGGTAAACAGAAACCAAAAGAGAGTTGGGGTGGCCATATAAATATCAAACCAAATGGACTTTAAGACCAATATAGCTACAAGAGTTAAAAAAAAAGACATTTCATATTGATCAAAGGCCAAACCATCAAAAATATATAACAATTATGAACATTTATGCACATAATCAAAGAGACCAAAAATAGAATGACTGTCAGAATTGAAAGGAGAAATGGACAGTTCTACAATAATAGTTACGGACTTTAATATCTCAGGTTTGGTAATAGATAGAGCTACTAGGCAGAGGATCAACACGGAAATAAAGGACATAAACACTATAAAATAATTAGACCTAACAAACATACACAGAACACATAAACCAAGTAGAGGAAAATTCACATACTTGTCAAGTGCACATGGACATTCTTCAGGATAACCATATGTTAGGTTACAATGCATGTCTCAATAAATTTAAAAAGATTGAAATTATACAAATTACCATCTTGAACCACAAAGGAATGAAGCTACAAACCAGTGATAGAAGGAAAACTGGAAAACTCACCAAAAGATGAAAATTTTTAAATACACTCTTAAATTACCAAGGAGTCAATGAAGAAATTACAAAGGAAATTAAAAATTACTTTGAGATGAATTAAAATGACAAAAATAGCAAACTTATGGGAATCAAGGAAAATAGTGCTCAGAGAGAACTTTATTCATGTAAATGGCTACATTTAACAATAGTAAAAAGAGTGATCTCAAATCTATAAACTAACTTCACACCTTAAGGAACTAGAAAAATATTGACCTAAACTCAAAACTATTACAAATAAAAGATAATAAATATTGGAGTGGACATAAACAAAATGAGAATAAAAAGACAACAATGAAAAAATCAGAAGTTGGTTCTTTGAAAAGATCAACCAAATTGATCAACCTTTAGCAAGATTAACAAAAAAAGAAGAAATGACTCAAATTAATAAAATCAGAAATGAAAGTGGGGACATAACTACAGACTATATAGAAATAAAAAGTATTATAAAAGAAAATATGAACAATTGTACTTCAACAAATTATATAAACTAGACAAAATAAACAAGTTCCTAGAAGTATACAAACTACCAAAACTGACTCAAGAAGAAATAGAAAATCATAACAGAACTATTACAAGAGATTGAATCTGTAATAAAAAACATTCTAAAAAGTAAAGTCCAGGAGCAGATGGCTTCATTGGTGAATTGTATTAAATGTTTAAAGAAGAATTAAACCTGATATTTTTTCAAAATCTTCCAAAAAAATAAAAATGAGAGAAAATTCCTAACATTTCATTAGGTCATGATTATCCTGACATCAAAGAGTCCACAAGAAAACTACAGACCAATAGTTATTTTGAATTTGTATGCAAAAAAATACTGAACAGCATACTAGCAAACAAACTCCAGCAGTACTTGGTGGGAATGTAGAATGGTGCAGTGTTGTAAAACAACGTGGAGTTTGATGGTGCCGGGAACGATCCAAAGAGAGATTGGGATCAGGGGACCTCACTCCATGTGGAATGCAGGCAAGTTTATTTAGATTGAAGCTACTTTTTATACTACAAAGCTGAAAACAAAAGTAGGGAGTTCTTCACTAGGTTCTCAGCTTGGTGCGTGAGAACGCTACCTGTTTGTGA
>JAQZBX010021012.1:0-32583 GCA_029593785.1 Cabassous unicinctus
GAGGAACCCCAGAAGCCTGAACCCTGGCAAACGCCGGCAGCTGTCTTGCTCCAACACGTGACAATGGACTTTGGTGAGGGAAGAAACTTATGCTTTATGGCCTGGTAACTGTGGACTTCTACCCCAAATAAATACCCTTTATAAAGACCAGCCCATTTTTGGTATTTCACATTAGCACCACTTTGGCTGACTAATACACAACTTAAAAAAAAAAAGATTTATTTCTACCCCCCCACCCCCTGATGTTTGCACTCGCTGTCTGCTCTCTGTGTGTCCTTGTCTTCTTTTAGGAGGCACTGGGAACCAAACCCAGGACCTCCCATGTGGGAGGGAGGCGCCCAATCACTTGAGCCACGTTGGCTCCCTGCTTGTTGTGTCTCCTTGTTGTATGAGCTTGCCACACCAGCTCGCCATCTTGCTCGTCTTCTGTAAGAGGCACTAGGAACCAAACCTGGCACCTCCCATGTGGTAGGCGGGTGCCCAACTGCTTGAGCCACATCCACTCCCAAAATTGTGTTCTGATGTCAGATTGAAAGTGTAATCTGTAAGCCATAAACTTGTTATTTAGATGAGATTTCCAAGCTAAGGGTGGAAGGTGCAGCCTGCTGTCTTTTTGCAGCTTACAGTGAAACACAAGAAGGGAGAAGTTGAAAATGAAACTTTTAAGCAAAGGAATCAGAAATGGATGATTTTGAAAACTCTCAGCTTATCCAGGTAGCATGCTCTCAGAGTAGGGCAAGAAGTGGCTATATCAAGGACCTCTCTGAGCTTTCCGGGATTGACTCCTCATAGAACACGTGAGGGTGAACAGAACAACCTTTTGTTAAAGAAGGTGTGGGTGAACATGGATCTAGGCAACCACTGAGTAGAAGTCAGGATTGGAAAGGCAGTTATGCTGGAAAGATCTGTGGAAAGTTCTATTGCTTGATGGTTTGAATCCACTTGAACTGCACTCCAAGCCACAGGATTGTGCAAAATCTGTATGAGCAGAACCACTGCCAGGCTGTGAAAGGGACAGAAAAGGGACAAAACGAAAGAAAAATGACTTCAAGGGCAGAACCATGGAAGCAAAGGTCTGGACCAAAAAGATTTCCTCAGGCCATGAGTACCGGCCAATCCACATTTGTGAAACTGGAAGATCCACTCAGGCACTTGGAGGGGTGAGGCCATCTGCACCAGCATTTGGCAGGGCTGGTCTTGCATCCCGTTATTCAGGGAGAGTGCTGCCACTCCAATGCTAGGAGATGGTGGGGCCTGGGTCCCTGTGTTTCGGAAAGCCTGGCCACCAGCCCAATGTTTGGAGAGGGAATGGGTTAAACCCCATTATCTAGGGAGAACATGACCTCAGGGAAAGCACCTGGAAATGGTGGGGCTGCCATTCCAGCAGGCCTAGAGGACAAAATATTGATCCACAGATTACTGGCAGACATTGAAATCTAATAAGAGTTTGTTCTGCAGGGTTTTGGAATTGTTTGGGACCCGAGACCATTTTCCTTCCAATTTCTCCCTTCTGGAATGGGAATATTTATCCTATGTCTGCCCCACCATTGTATAGCGGAAAAGAATAAATTGTTTTCTAGGTTTCATAGGACTATCAGACAGGAATTTTGCCTAGGACTGTTTTAATGAGACTCTGTACTTAGCACTGTTCTAAAATGGCTTCAGGCTTCTGCACTGTAGAAATGGAAAGAAAGTATTTTGCATATGGGAATAATTAGTGTTTTGGGGGTCCAGAGAGCAGACTATAGTGGTCTGGAATTATATATTGCAGAAAAACATGTCCTTAATCTTCTTGTGTGTGTCATCTCCTTCTACAAAGGACCTTTGATGAGGTTACTTCAGTTAAGGGGTGGTTCAACTGAATCAGGTTGGGTCTAAATCCTATCACTGGAGGGCCTTATAGAGAAGGCAACAGGGAGAGAAGGCACAGGGAGTAGCCAGAAGCTGGATGTCAAGGGAACCCACAAGAAAAAGAAGATGCCGCCATATGACAGAAAAGTCAAGAAATCCCAAGGAGGGAAGCGGATGTGGCTCAGGCGACTGATCTCCTGCCTACCACATGGGAGGTCCGTGGCTCAGTTACGGTGCTTCAGAAAGAAGACAGTGAGCTGGCGTGACAGGCAGGCATGGCAAGATGATACAACAAGAGACATAAGAAGAAAAACATAATGAGAGACACAACAAAGCAGGGAGTAGAGGTTCCTGGTGCCTCCTAAAGAAAACGAGCAAGACAGCGAGCTGATGAGACAGGCAGGCACAGCAAGCTGATGCAACAAGATAATGCAACAAGACACAAGAAGAAAAAACATAATAATGAGATACAACAAAGCAGGGAATGGAGGTGGCTCAAGTGATTAGGTGCCTCCCTCCCATATCAGAGATCTGGGGTTCAGTTCCTGGTGCCTCCTAAAGACACAGCACACTGCAAGTGCAAACAACAAGGGGGTGGAGAGAAATAAATAAATAAAATCTTAAAAAAAAACACAAAAAACAGAAACCCCAAGGATCACAGGTAGTCAGCCTCAGAATGACATAGTCTTTAGGGAGAAAGATTACCTTGTTGATGCGTTGATTTTGAATTTCTACTAGCCTCCAAACCACAAGCCTATGGTTTAAGCCATCCCACTGTACGGAATTTTTTTAGCAGCTAGAAAACTAAAACTATAGACACATTAAAAGTCACACCACTGTGAAGTTTCAGAACACTGAGGACAACAAAGAGAATATCCTATAAGTTTCAAACAAAATGGACTAAGCTTCCAGAAGGGAGATAAAAGCAATGTGTAAATTGGTAGAAATCAGAATGGCTTTCAATTTCACATCAGATGCCTTTATGATTCTGAAGGAAAACAATTTGCAATTTAGAATTCCACATCCAGCTGAACTAATAAAGGTAAAATGAAGACATTTACACAAATTTAAGGACTCAAAACATGTGCCTTTCAGAAAGGTACTGGAGATTGTGATCTGCCAAAATGAGGTAGGACACAAAAGAAAGGATTATATGAGATACATAGAAGGGATAGAAGTTGCACAGGAGCGACCATTTCAAGCAACCAGCCAAATCTGGGTCAAACTAGAACGCTCTACAAGAATTTCTCCAGGATGGCCAAACTGTTAAAAAAAAAAAAACAAAAAAAAAAACCTTCATACTTCTGAACATATGGAGAGGATAAGCTGACACAACCAACAGTTAGTTGGGGACTGAATTAATGATAACTATTTAGAAACTATACAAATGTGGAGTCTATATAAAAACTGAGTTAACCATTAACTAAGCTCTCAGTGGGAAGATGGGGGAAATGGTTCATGCTATTTGTGGAAAAACGCTACATCGTCAATAACGGGAAATCAACAGATAATGTCTAAATTTAAAAATCAAGAGGTAGTAATATAAGATTTTGGAGATACGTAGGTAAATACCAAAGAGTTAGCCAAAAACGTTCTCAGTGTCTGACTCTTCAGAGGAAGAAATGGGAGGCTGTGATAGCCTCAAATTGTCAGCTCCTTCAGGGTCAGCCTCAGTGCCAGTCTGTCCAGTATCATACCCTTCCTGGGGCAGCCGCCTACAGTGATTCAGCAAAGTGAGGGGATAAAGGCCTGACCACTTTGGTCCACCATGGGGCAACTCTAATGAGCAATATTCTGGAGAACCCAACCCGTATTCCATATAAAAGTAGTTGATAGTTTAAGCTATGTGCTCTTTTATCTTTTAAAGTGCTAATTTAAAAGAAAAGGAAAGAAAAGAGACTGCTCAAAAACTAATACTTTTATTATGCTACTGCAGAGGAAAATGTATTTTAAAAACTTTAAATTGATTTATGACTTAAAAGTAAAGCATACAATTTTGGCTAGAATCATAAAGGTCTTGAAATCCAATCTCAAAGGAAAAAAAAAAAAAAGTATGAGGTTTTTATTTATGGTAATGGTAGAACTCTCCTTTGAGCCCCTCCCCCCAAAAAAAACCCCTTCATAATAATGGAAAAAAAAAAAAATCAAAGAAATAGGCAGTATGAAATTACATGATAAAATCTAGAAGGGAAGCCAGAGCAAGAAACCACACAACCAGTCACTTTTGCCCGAGGGCATTTGTCTTTGGAGAAGAAAAAAGCTGAGAAGAAAAAAGGCTGAGCTACTGGTGGCTTTCCTGGGCTATGGGAAAAAATCAAAGCATCAGATAAATCAATCAATTTAATTTGAAAACCTAAGGACATCATCATCAGAAGGGAGAACTGGAAATAAAGTAGAACTCTCATAGATTCATAGCCTTCTTAATATCATGTACTGTATAACAGAGAAGGAAACCCAAGCCTAGATGATAGCATTCCTAAGCATCTTTCAAACACAAAGTGAGTCTGGAGGTCATTCCAGAGGTTACACTTATGTATGTCTTAGGAGGATCTCACTGACTGTTGCAGTAAAGAGTGCCTCAAGAATGGGGTGGGGGGGCTCCTGAGGGCTCTACAGACATCTGGACACTACAGGCAGGGCAAACAACCCTGTCAGTGGGCCTTACTTTGGAATATATGATAACCTATTCCCCATTGTAATGGAGTTGGACTCATTTATAATTTTCCTACACATGGTTTTTATGTCCCTTTTATTTGAACCTGTAATTAGCACTATACTCATTAAATATGTGTCCCAGAAACTTAAATCTTCTGGCTGTTCATATGCCAGTTAAGCCCTGAATCTCGGCAGAGTTGTAGCTAACACTTACCCTCCAATTCATGGGACTCACCCAGGACAACTAAACAAGAGGATAATGATGGACAATGCCTATCCCCCAAAACAGAGTGTCTACAACTGCAAGCAAGGCAGTTCTACCCATCTGCCCCATGGGATCTAAGCCCTCTCAATCGGAAGCAGAGTGGGCATCACCATCCCCAAATCCTCAAGATTGAGGAATGAACAAATATAAGGAGGGAATACAACTATGGACTAAAGTAGACTTATTATTTTAGTAATGGAAGAACTTGTAACATTGATATAAAGGCTTGGTCACCAGAGGTTCTGAGGAGAGGGAGAGGGAAGAATAGGTATAACACGGGACATTTTGGGAATATTGGAATTGTCCTCCATGACACTGCAATGACTGATACAGGCCATCATACATTTTGTCAAAACCTATAAAATTGTGTGGTGCAAAGTGCAAACCATAATGTAAACTAGAGACCATGGTTAGTAGCAACACTTCAATACGTATTCATCAACTGTAACAAATGTACCACACTAATGAAAGGTGTTGTTAATGGGGAAAAGTGTGGGAGGTAAAGGGGGTGAGGTATATGGGAATCTCCTATATTTTCAAAGTAACATTTATATAATCTAAAGGTTCTTTGAAAATAAAAAAAAATTTTAAACAAACAAACAAAAAAAGGCAAATTCTTCCTTAAAATACAATCATCCTAGGACTCCTATATACCAATAATTTTTCAAAGTCAACAACCAGCATGTAAGCACACAAAAGAAATTATGAGCAAAAACCAGCAGAAACAGGCTCATAAAAAATTCAGAAACTGGAATTATCTGTCAGAGATAATAAATACAGTACAAATACCATGCCAATAAAATGACTAATTTTCAGCAGGTAACTAGAAACAGTAAGAATGGGCATAGCTGATATTTAAAGACACTGACCTTCAGATTCAAGGATCCCAACAAAACCAATGAACAAAATAAAGAATTACACACAAAAACATCATGATGAGATATAAAACCTTAGAAAAAAGAATATTTTAAAAGGCATGTTTCCTTCTAAGCAGCAAGAATTAGACTGATGGGACAACCTCTCAACATCAATAATGGAAGCCAAAAAACAATGGAACGTTATCTTCAAGGTGCTATAAAATATAAAGCCACAATCTACAATTTAAATCCTGAGGACATTCCTCAAGATTGAAGGTGAAATAAAAATATTATAATGTAAGGAAAAATTAAGAGAACTGACCACAGCATGCCTTCATTATGGAACTTCATAAAGACAAGAGATCACAAAAGAAAAGACAGAGATTCAGGAAGAAATGAAGAACAAAGAAAGAGGTAAATACAGAAGAACAGCTAACTCAACATTGATGGTAAATAACAACACTGCTCAACAGAAGTATAAAGCCACCCACATAATGTGATTTTAATTTTCCAGTATTCACATTAAAAAAAAGAAAAATGAGGTGAAATTAGCTTAATTTCAATGCAATCTGAATTTAAAAACTAAGGTTATTTTACATTCTACTTTCATATTATTTCTTAGTATTCTAGTGTATATTTGACATTTACAGCACAAGTCAGATTCTAAATTTTCTCAGAAATATTTGATTTATATTTTCATAAAATCTACAGTTGAAAAAGTAGATTCATGCACTCAAGTTGTTCCAAACATACTTAAAAGTTTTCCAATAACTGAATCAAGTACCAGTTCTCAAATTTAAATGAACATTAAATTAAAATTTCAGTTCCTCAGTCACACTAGCCGTATTTCAAATAAATGATCAATAGCTACAAGCAGGTAGCAACTGCAAGACTGGATAGAACAAGTATAGAACATGTTTCCTGGAGTTTAAATGCAGACAAAAATACTATTCAGAAAGAACGTAGTAAGGCTTCAAGAACACTGTGTCTCACCCCCACATATCTTCAAGTAAAACATAAGACAACACAACAGAAAAACTGTGGAAAAGACTTAAAAGGACAATTTTTTAAACAATGCCCAGCAAACTTTTGAAAGGTGCTCATCCTCATTAGTAACCACGGGAGTCAAAGGAAAACAGTAAGATAATGCTACATTCATCAAGTTGACAAAAATAAAAACATCAACTGTTGGTGAGAATGTAGAAACAAAGGGAACTCATATATATTACTGGTGGGAGTACAAATTGCTACATCCAGTTTGGTGGAAAAATTTGGCATAATCTAATGAAGTTGAAGATAAACATATACATCCTACAAAAACACATGCCTACGTGCATAAGAATACACATATTAAATTCAGAGCAACACTTGAAAAACTAACCTTTATTGTCTAGGAATGCTAACATAGCTGGGTAAAAAATATTAGAAAGAAAAGTAAATAATTACCATAAAAATCAGGATAGGGTAAGAGGAAATGATAAAGAATGAATGGGGGAAGGGCACTTCTCAGGTGCTAGCAATGTTCTGGTTCTTGATTTTGGTTGTGGTTAGTTTTCACTTTATAATTATTCAGTTTACTGCACATCTATGTTTTGTGCACTTCTCTGCATAATTTCTTAGTATTTTACCATTAAAAATATTTTTAAAATTTTATCTTAGGCATTTCAACTGCTTCATTATAATTTTTTTTCTGCTATGAACTAGTAGACCTTTGGTTTCAACATGTAGAAGATTTCAAGGCACAAGAGTCTGGTTTAAATTCCACTTGACACGTACATACAGAAAGGAGGAAGCACTAGACAGTAACGGATAAATAGGGCCTGCTGCCAAAACATGTAGGAAGTCAACCTGGAAAATAAGTCGAAGCTTTAATTGACAATGCACCCCAAAGGACCCATTAAAGAATTTAATAATAGCAACCAATAAAAGGAAGAAATTTAGATTCTTTTAACTGAATGTGAAAAAGAAACAGTGCTATTTTAGTTCACTGAAGGCTTTATTATAGTGAATTTATAAATCCTTTCTTGAATGTTTTGAATTCTGATTTTAAAGCAAACTTATTATTTCCAGTAAAAATATATAGCATTTAATTGAGGTGAAACCAAAGACTCAAAATCCGAGGCTAGTACCCAAAGAAGCTTATGACAAAATGTCCATTTAAAAAATCTCTGACCTCTGTAAGAAGGGAAAACTGTGTTGATGACGATGCTTCTCGCCTATCAACCAAAAACTCATCATCAAGGACTACACAACTCAAGAATTCCCCGCCTGCTTCTTCCCCCAAGCCACACTACAATTCCAGGGAGGGTTGCAAAGGACTGAAGGGCGCAATACATCCGATGCCAGATGCTGGTTCACAATTACACGCGGGGCTTGTTTTCCTCGCTGAACAGGTGCCCTGCTCTGAGGTGAAGAAGCAATCGCTAGTAACCTGCTGAAGTTCCATAGGGCCCATTTTTCTCTTACACCCAGACCCTCACGTCCTTCACCAACCAGCGGGTGTAGTCGCCACCTCACCGCAGATCTAGTCTCCTCAGCACTCCCTACACTCGTCAGGGATTCTTCTGCAACCTCACGGGGAGGCTCAGAGACAGCACAAGTCTGCCTGTTTCGTGGTCCTGGCCTGCCTGGCCTACACAAGCCTGCCCCCTTCCCGCATTCCCAGGTTCCACAGCTTTCCATCCTCCCCCTTTCGATTCGACTTGTGCCCGTGGAGCCCCTGGCCTTCGTTTTGAGACCAGCCTTACTCCTAGCTACCCCTGAAAGAAAAACCTCCTCTTACCAGGACACAGCGGGAATCCAGAACCAGCGGAAACCGCTTTACAAGCTCGCCTTACTGGTACTCAGATTCTGTTTCACCTGCTGCTGCCAACCCCACGCAACTACTCCCGGCGTGCCCCGCGCACGTACCACCTCTCCCACCCCGCCTTCCCACCCAAACACGTGATTGCCTTTTGCCTCTGTCCACGCCCACTTCCGTTCCTGCACTTTCCCTTAAGAGGGAGGAACGAGCGGGGGCGGGGAGTAAAAGAGTAGCGACTTCCTCCTCTTCCCCGTCCCCGCCCCTCTATCCCCTGCGACAATGTCTTCCGGGTCGCGAGCGCCTCGGAGACTTCTGGGAAACCATCTCATTTCCTCCCCTCCCCCTCCTCCTGCCCTCAACCAACCAGCCTTCCGTCAGGGAGGGGCATGCGCAGTGAGTGCCTCCTATCTCTTCTACCCGACCCCCCTCCCCCCCAAGCTGAGAGACCCCAGCAGCAGCAGCAGCTGATGATGAAGAGAGAGGCAGTGGCAGAGGGGGGGCACCTTTTATTTCTCTTTTTAAAGGGACAGGACACTAATTTTACCCCACTTCAACCTTGAATTGAGGGGGGTGGGGGGAAGGCGTCTGAGTTCCTTCCCCCACCCTCCAACCCTGAGCCCTGAGAGGGGGATTGAGCCTGAGAGAGAAGGAGAAGGAGTTTCTTCTTCTTCGAAACCCCCCATCTACGACTCCTACCCCCTCACCCCTCTACTTGCCTCCCTCTCGAGCCCCCTCCACCCTCCTCTTTGGCCGTGAGAGGAGGAGAGAAAGAGAGACCAAAAGCCTCTTAGCAACACAGACCCTTCTCTGCTGCTGCTGGTGCTGCTGCTGCTGGTGCTGCTGCTACTGCTGCTGCTTGGCCCTGGCTGGAGACATCTCACTACACCCAGGAGCAGCCACTTCCCCAGCTCTCCTCCTCCTCCTTCGCCTCCTCCTCCTCCACTCCCCCCTTTATTACCCTTTGTGTCATCCTCCACAGCTCCAGGGAAGGCACTCAAAAGTGGGGGGCTGGAAAGGTAAGTGTGTCTGCGGGGCTTCATTGCCTTCTTCTGGCTCTGACTTTCACTCCGGGGCAACCGTAGCACCAAACCACATACGCAGTGGAGCTCGGGGGTGAGGAAGGGGTGGTGCTGGGGGGGGTGAAGGAGGGGTTGGAGTGGTGAGGGGTGTGTGAGGTAGGGTGCTTATCCTGTCAGGGGAGGAAGGGCACTTTTATTTTTATTTGCTGTTGTCAAAAGTGGTTTCTTCTCTCTAGCTAACATCTGATTGTGTCTTGCTCCAGTGGGGGAGAATACAAAAACAACCCCCTCCTTCCTCCAATGAGGCGCCAGGGAAAGAGACAGAAAGAGGCACACTTTCTAGATGTCACTTAAAACATTCATTTGGAGAGCTTTCTTCTCTTTCTCCAGGAAAAGCTCCATTGCATTTGTTTCTGAGTGGGAAAATGTCGGGATCTGGATTGTATTGGAACTGCTTATCCATTTGTAGACCTAAGTGTTTTCCCCTTTTTGCTCTTGCATATGATTTGAATATTGACTTCAGTGCTGGAACAGACTTGATTGGTTTTTGCTTTGAGGGTTTAATTTTTCATTTTTTTTTTCATTTTGTCACATTTGCATAGAAAATTTCAAATATTTAGTTGATAGAGGCCTTTGGTTAGGTTTTCACTTCTATTATTGCTTTTTTGTATTAAATGTTTGTTTCATGTGTCAGTACATAAAGTTAAAGCTCAAAATACTTAGTTTAAATACCACTGTTATTATCTCTTCCCACATAAATTCCTGATATTTATATTACATGAAATGAGAATATTAGCGATTTCATAATAAATCTGGGAATTTTTCTAATCTCTGTAAGTTGTCTAAAGTAATCCCCATTGAAAACTTTATGTTGTTCTGGCTTCATGGAAGGCCAAACCTCTCCATCAGTAGTTTGCTGGATTGGTACCACTGTAAGGTTTAACTGAATTATTTATTTACTGTTGTAAAATGAGATGAGTTTTTCATTTCTTAGGGTACCAAACCAAATTGCTCACTATATGTGAAAAGTAGCAAATTTCTAAAACATGTTTTCATGAGTCAAAGGAAGCATGAAGTTGTAGTTAGTATATTAATTGTAGTTATATTTACCTTGAAAGATAAATCCAGATTTAGGTTTATATAGTAACAGTCTTGGTAAAGATAACTATTCTCCATTTTTAAATAGTATGTTGTTAGTGAATGGCTTTCAAATTCAGTTCTGTATTTTTATTTCACAGTTGCTAGAAAGTAGGTTTCTGATGTAGGCCTTTTACTAGAGCTTACATTGAAAAGTGGTATTCTGTTCCACATATACATTTCTTTATCATTTCCTTGAAGATGGATGCACATAGGCACTTTCTCTCTGCCTCCCTCTCTCTCTCTCTTTCTCTCTCTCTCCCTCTACCCCCCCATCCACACACACACACACACACACACACACATAGTCACACCCTTTTTTGTAACTGCATTGGTTTCTCTGATCCCATAATTTATGTCAGCAAAAAATATTCTTCTGTAAAGCAACAATTTTGTGCTCAGCCAGGCAATATGAAAACAGAAATTTGATCAACTTGAAAGGATTGAAGACAAAAAAAATCTAGAAAGGTATTTGATATAATTTGAAATAGATATTATAAAGACATGATAATGCTCTTAATTTTTTATTTCTTGCTGGCAAAGTCAAGACATAATATACTCATAAAGCATTGTATATTTGTAGAAACTTGTTCTGTAAATTTTTAATTACCAACTGTGTGCAGAAGTAGATATTTACACATGGGAAAAAAGCTGTGTAGCAGTAAACAATATGTCTTATTTCCCTCCTTTCCGTTATAAATTTGAATAGTTCTTAACCTTTCTCTGAGGTGTAATTGGTGCATTTAAGCAAAAACCTATGCCAAGTTTTAAGTCAGTCCGTCCCCCCCCACACACATCAATACTAGTATTCCAGGTCCATTTATGATATCTTTCCCTCACCTTAAAACCTCAAGAACCTTAACTTAGGAGATAGAAAGTAAAACTTAGTAACAAAATCAATTTTAAGTAAAGCAAATTGAATCCTGCAGATAATTGTGGTGGTTCAAGGTAGTTCCCCTAGACAGCTGAGTAAAAGTTTATTCTTGAGTATAGTACCTTTACTTACTCTGTTTCTGTTTTTCTTTGAAAACATTCCTTATCACACCACCCCTAAGGTAACCATTTTATGGTTTGGTGATTCCTCTTTCTACAAATTGTGATAATGATTTACCTTTCAGAAAACCCTTTATTTTTTAGTGGCTTTAAACTGTTGATACTTTCACCTAAGTGACATCTCTTAAGTCATTTTATCTATTCTTCATTTTCCCTATTACTGAAGTTCAGAGAGCTTGAGGGACTTGTCCAAGGTTCCATGGTCTATAAGTGGACCCAACAGGGTCTAAAGAACTCAGGTCTCCCAAAACTCATTATTGTACACTGCCTCATTTTTGTTTGTCGAAAATAAAACTTTCATGCACAGTTCTGTGGATAGCACTTAAAGGTTTTATATGGTGATATAGTCTTCTAAGAATAAGGTAAATAACTTTGAAGCCATAATTATGTCCATTTATAATTCAGTAACTTGTTGGTAGTCTTCTTTAAGAAATGCTGATTTCACTCATCATGGATTATTACTATTTTGAGAATTTCTTTATTCTAATATGTGGGATTCCCCACCTCTCCTTCCTCTCCTCCCTGCTCCGATTTCTTCACTACCATCAAAATTTTTCTTATGGAGGAATTTTTTTCTTTATCTTTACATACTGCTTTCTTTTTCTAATCAACAACCAGATTAAACCCTGTTAACAATATAGTGCTAATAAGTAAAAACATATCCCCTTCTAATCCATGTACAGGATACAATTTGACAAAAGTGATTTATTTTGAATAAGGGATAGTAAAAAAAGAAAAAAAAAACCATGTTCAGGATATACTCACTTAAATTTGATTGGTACAATTATAGGTTCTTGGAATAATTAGGCCACTTTTACCATCTCTATAAAGCAACTATTAACTTAGGTGACAAGTTTCCCTGACTTTGTTTTTTTGGTCCTTACCCAGACAATTACCAACTTTCCAGTTTTCTATGGATATGAAGATTTACTCCTAGTCATCAGTGGGACCCCATGAAGTCAGCCAGAAAGTCTATGTCCAACTTACGTACCTTTGCAAATTTGTCTGGATTTTAAATGTATGTGCAAAAGAGATTGTATTTAGCTATTCATTAAACATTTATTGAGCACCTACTGTTTGCCAGGTATTGTGCTAGGCATTTGGGAAACAAAGATAGTCCCTGCAGTTTAATGTGAACATACATCCTAATTGTATTCCAAAATTGTATTGGTCATATTTTTTGTTTTCATGTTTTCACATAAATAAACTTTATAGTAAATGTATAATGTTAGGTGGAAAAATGCACGTGTAGGAAGTTTATTGCTATATTTTATTAAAACATAAAATATATAGAAAAAAATTTCCCGTTAATACTATATTCTGGAGATTTCTGTTGTGTATATCGTTCATTTGGACCATGAAAATAGTCTATGTCACTAAGAGTGCTGGTTTTTAAGAGCTAACCATAATGCTCTTATTTGAAGATCACAAGCACTTCTCATTAAAGTCACTTCTTAAATTATTCTAAGAAAGAGAAGCCCAAGTCTTCAAATTAATTTTTTTTCCAAAGTAAAGTTTTAAATTTTATATAGCAAGTTATCTTTCTTGCTTCATTGGAAGACATTACACATTTCCTTTTTTTTAAAAGATGTTTTCTACCATATTTTAACCAATCTGTCAGTATAACTTTGTATGATTTAATTATCATGGATTGATTAATATACACTATTTAAGAATTTTGGAATTTTTAATGTTTACTAGGTATAGTTCTTCAAGATCCTCATTAGGAACTTCTTAGTTCTAGCTCTAAATCAGCTGTAAAAATAACCTTTATTATGTGATATTGTTTCTATTGCTTCAGTAAAATGAATTTGAAGTTTCTTAGGTGGATGTGTCACAAAGTTCCTGTCATGGCTTTCATATGCCATTGATAAGTATATTAGTGAGAAAGAGGATTGGATTCCCTTTGATCTCCTTAAAGTATACTTTTTAGAATAGTGTTGACTCACAGTTTAGAAGGAGGGGCTGCCTCTGCTGATGGCTGTATCTTGTGAAGGTAGACTCTTAAGTCATCAATTCTGATTGCTTTCACATTTGTTCTTAAATTTCTATTTTAATAATAATCATAGTAACCTTTTATTGTAAGTTCCTAGCACTGTGGTAAATATATAAATCAAATCAGTCCTTACAGTTATCCTGTGAATTCTACATTATTGTTCCCATGTTACACATGAGGAAATCAAGTATTGACAAAACAGCATGGTATCATTATATACCAGTAATGTCACATTAAATTTATGACACTTTGTACTTTAAACACACTCACAGTAAAGGGTTTGTAATAATCAGTACTCTGGTAAACATTATGGCCCCAGTAGCTTATGGATACAATGATAGAAAATTTCTGAAAATTAACAAAAACAGAAAAACAAACAAAAAATTCCCAGTCCTTTACTAGGAACATATATGCAGACCAGTATAAAACTTGAAATAAAATATACATAAAGTCAATCTTTCTTCTCTTTGTATGGCAAAAAAGACATTTAGGTCTTTTATTGAACTTCCTTTAATTTTCATGGAGTTGCATTTAGCATTTTGTTACATGAAGTTTGGAGGTTCCAATAATTTGTGACCAATGAATATTTACTGTAAAGTTTCTTTATATAAGCTTGTTGACAGTGTAAAACTACTAAACGAGGGGGAGTTTTATATTGTCTAGTGCCTTGGTATATATGTACACATACCTTTGACATTTTCATAATTACTACTATTATATATATTGGATTAAGTTTAATGTACTCTTTTTATTACTACTTACAAATCAGAAATATTTTAATATTTTAACAATGGAGAACTTGTTGGATTCTCCAGATGCCTAAATTACTACACAGTTGTTTGAAATAGCTACTTAATTAAAATATTTTTTGGCCTAGCTAACCAGAGTTGGTTTTTACATTGCCTGCTTATAGGAAAAAAGAGTACTTAAAAAGAAAATTCCATTTTATTAATCAAGTAACTTTCATATACATCCAAAGTAAATACACATTCATCCTATACGCTTACATCAACTCTATTATCCTATAAGCATTTTGCCAATGCATTATGACCTGCAGATTTTGGAAACATTTTAAAGTACTAAAGAAATATTCTATAACATCTATTATACTTCAGAAAGGAAAATTTATTACAAATGTGGTTTCCTGGTTTTACAGCATCTTAACAACCAAGGGAATAGAATAAATCTATGGTTCCAAATAATTTCCTTAGATAACCTGAAGTTAATGTCGTTAAAAGTAAAAATTCTAAATCTTCGGTATTTTTTTGGTATTTCTGTTTCATTTAGTATATCAGAAGTTGAAATGGTTCAGTATAACTCTTCAAAGAGACAAGGTGAGAATCAGGCCTAATGTCTTTTAAGTTGTATCTTCTAATATAGATGGGCATAATGGAAAAGAAAAATCACTGAATGATATCATACCTGGTGAAAGCATATACTTCATTTAAAGTTGGATGTGGCAAATCTTGATTTAAATCCTTATTTCAGTCGACCTTTTCTTGAAGTTGTAATTAAATTCTTTGTCACTAAGAAAATTATTAGAATGCATTTTCATAAAGGACTAAAATGGATTATGTAAATCAATTACCGACTTTGCAATTGTGAAAAATTTTTGTACTTCCATGCTTTGTCGAGTATTTTTTGTCAGCCAACCAAGATTCCAGCAATGAGAAGAAAATTTTCTATATGGGATAGTGTTAAAACGTACATTCTTGTGCTATTTTTGTTTTGTTTTGTTTTGTTTAATTTAGTATCTGTATTTTAGAAGTGAGAAGTAAACCTAAAATGTTCTTAAGGTTGACCAAGTGCTAAATTACATTAAGTTTATCCTGTATCCACAGCTATCTTTTTTATGCATCTTTAATCCAGAAATGTCTACTAACCTTTTGGCCATTAATTAACTTAATCCATACATTCTTATTATTAGTACCCAAAACTAATAATCTAGAATGCATAAGTACACTCATGTTGGGGGAGGGAGGTAATTCACATTCAACACAAGAAAATATTGATTTTTAAATAGCTTTCTTACTTGGGATATGCTGATCTGAAAAACAGCTGCCATGAAAGATAAAAAGGATTTTGATTTATTTGTGAAGTTAGATGTAAAGTTTATCACTAATAAATATTAAATGACAACAAAATATGTTGAAAGTCAAATATATGTTCCAGTAATGACAAAACATAGAGGCTATTTTTTAACATTGTTCCAAAAACATTTTCCTTCCACATTTGTCAAACAGGAGTTTGTGCTGAAGGAATACTAGGCCATTTTAGAGACTGTAATCTAGTTAAAAGGTTTGTTTATGCTCCCATCTCTGTTCTGCTGATGGTATTAGAATGCAGGCCAGAGCCAGACATCTAACTGTTTATAACATTTAAACTTCAATTAAAGCTACAGTGTTCAGTTTCCTATAAATCTGAAAGCTCATACTAGCTACAAATAAATAGCACCAGTAATGACGGTGATGATTTTGTAAAGCTATAGGGTTTCCTAAATCATGCCACTCCTTATGAATCCTTTTTTCTTCATTTAGAGGTGTTAACATTTAATTCTTCATAGAATTCTGAAAATGAAATTTATATTCTACGAAACATAGAATAAAGGAGCTGTGAAATATTTTAGTATTTCCTTTAATAATAATAAAACCTAGCAGGCTATGTTGTTGCATTATTTAAATAGTCCAGTTTAGTTAAGACTGGTGAATTCTGTAGTAGATTTTAGTTTTCTATTTATTGATTTGACTCCTCTTTCCAGCCTGAAGAACAAAGCAGTATGTTGCTTATTAGAAAATAAAGTCATCTTACTCTATGTTCTTATAAGTATGAGAGGAGTCTAGATCCACGTAATACAGATTTTAATTTAATTTTATGTAGCTTTTTTTGGGCTGACACTTCTCTTTGTGATTTCTGTGTTTTAAGCATGTTGGTAAACTGTTTTAAAAGTGTTTGTTTTTTCTTTTTTAAGCTATTAAGAGGTTTTTTTGGGGTTTTTTTTAAAAGATTTATTTTTATTTATTTATTTCTCCCTGCCCCCTTGTTGTTTTGCACTCGCTGTCTGCTCGCTGTGTCTGTTCATTATATGTTTGTCTTCTTTTTAGGAGGCACCGGGAACCAAATCCAGGACCTCCCATGTGGGAGGGAGGTGCCCAGTGGCTTGAGCCACCTCCACTCCCGCTTGTTGTGTTTTTCATTGTGTTTCCTTGTCGTGTCCCTTTGTTGCATCTTCTTGTTGCATCAGCCCACGGCACCAACCCATTGCGTCAGCTTGCCACACCAGTCTGTCGCGTCAGCTTGCTGTCTTGCTTGTCCTCTTCAGGAGGCACTGGGAACCGAACCCGGGACCGCCCGTGTGGTAGGCAGGCACCCAACTGCTTGAGCCACTTCCACTTCCCTATTAAGTTTAAAAACCTTTCTTCTCCAGATTCTGGTTTTGCACAATTTACCTTGGTAAGTCAGAAAATGGCTTGAATTTTGCATGTTTAATTTTTCTAATTAGTAGGCAAATTTGTTATACTGAATAATTTTCTTTTTTAAAAATCTAACTTTTAGTTTTTGTTAATATTAGACCTTCACTGATGAAGTGTATACATTCTTTATGTATAGTCTTTTTTTTTTAATTGAAATCTAAATTTATAGCAGATATAAACAACATACTGTTTGGGAGAGAGTAAAAATTATATTAGATTGAATAATTGGTAAAATGCTATTTAATTAAGAAATATTCCAATGAAAAGAGCTACATTACTCATTTTCCTTGACACTAAAAGTAATGATTGATTTTAGAATATTGTAACATAGAAAGTTAGGAAATACTACCAATGCTATCTGATGATAAGAACTAAAAACAACCATACAAAATTTAGATTTGTAGGTTAAAGACATGGAAATAGGGGAGTGGATAACTTAAGTGGTTGAGTGCTGGCTTCCCACATACAAGGTCCCGGGTTCAATCCCTGGCCCCTGAACCTCAAAAAAAAAACAAAACATAAAAACCCCCAAACAACCCCCAAAACCATGGAAAGATCTCTCAGATGAGGAAAGCAAGTGACAAAATAATATGCATAGTATTTTCCCATTTATGTAAAAAATATGCATACATAATAAATGTATATAATGTTTAAGGATATATAATACTATAAGCATGCTATATATGTTTATGTCTGTATATATAACATGCCATGTATATGTAAATAATGTTAAGAAAGGTCTGGAAGATATGTATCAAATTATATCCTTAATGTACACAGTTTATGTGTGGGTGTGGAGAGGAGTGGGAGAATAATGACCAAAGAAAATTGCAGTCCTAGCCTAATAGTCACATGACTATACCTTTGCCTTGAAGAGAATTGGTATTGGTTAACAATCATCATAGCTTGATACAGAATAAAGTCCGTCAGACTGATGTAATCTTAAATAACAGGGTGAAAAGCCTAGTCATTTGAGGGAGGAACAATGGTTATAATCTATCCTGATTTTTAAATACTTTGCTTCTGACAGCAAAATGCACTTCTCATTATTCTGGTAAAATATAGACTGGGGAGTTGGTGGTAGCGGAGAATGTCAGTCATAAAGTGGTAGCCATTAGGTCAGTTTGAGTCCAAGATAAGATACAATAGGTAGCCCTAAGATGAACTTTTACTATTTTAATCAGTGGTCCAAATTATTTTATTTTCACTCAAAATATAGATAACATTGTCACTCAACATTTTTGTAATGCTTTTGATATTCGGGTACTAGATTGAATTGAGGAAAAAATAGAACAGATGATTTGAAGATAAAGTATGTTTTTAAAGTGACTGAAACATATGTTTGAAAAACACTTCAGGATCCTTTGTAAAATAACATAAAACTTAATATGTCTATGCAGAAGAAAGAAACAATTAGAGTTGTGTGGAGTTAATCACAGTGTGCTTCCTGGGAGGACGTGCATTAATCAAAGTCTAGGTAGAAAACATATACAAGGTTGACACAGTCAAGAGGGTAAATCAGGTAAAGACAGATTTCCAACCAGAAGAGGGGCTCAGGAAGCTTATTTTTACTAGTTTGAAAGCTAGGATTAGAAATCAGAATAACCTGGTAGGTTAGAGAAGTGGTTAGAAATAGTACACTTTACATTTATGTTTTTAAAACTTTATTTCCCAGAAGGCATGTCAGAAAAGAAATAAGCAGAGAAAATATATATCAAGGGGGGAAAATATCTTGCACAAAAAATTAGGATATCAATAGCTCTTTGCAGTTATGACTAGAAAATCCATGAGATTCTGAATCAAGTATTTGCTGAATATGAGTTGGAAATGCACTATAGTTAAAACAGCAAAACATTATGCAAAGATACTAATGAGGTTCTTTTTCCTTTGCTAATTTAAGTTCATACTGAGGCTGGTCCTGAAGATCATTAGGAAATCATACACATTTAAAACAATAAATCTTATATATAAATAAATGCTAAAGTAACAAAAGGATATAGCTTATGTTTTCTCCATTTACTTTTATAAGTTTTGTTTGCATCTAATTTATTTTCATTTGGCTCCATCATGGCTCCATCCACTCCTACCACCAAGAATTGAACTAAGTTTATTAATATTTTTCTGAAAACTGGCAAGTTTGAAGAGTTTTACCAAATATGGCCATGTGTTTTATTTTCAGCTGAAAAGTCATAGTGATTTAAAAAATATATAGTATATGCAGACATCATTTACTGAGTGTTTTTTGTAACTTTTTTTTTTTTTTTTAATTTTTTACCAGTGGTTTACCAATGTCTTTATTTAACAAATTCATATTGACAGCTATTATGTGCTCATGGGATAGTGAGCAAAAATAGACATGGGTCATGACCATCTTCTAACTTATATCCAAGAGATAGAGAAGGATATTAATCAAATAATCATAAAAATAAATGCAGAGTTGCATCTGTTCCAATTGCAGTAGAGAGGTACATGGTATTTCATACAAGAACATTTAGAATGAGGAAGTAACCAATCAGTGATATCAAGGGAAGCTTTCCTGAGGAAGTGTTTATTGAACTGACATCTTGATGAGTAGTAGTTAACTTGACCAAGAGGAGAAAAGAGTTCTTTAGGAAGAAGGAACTGCCTATATAAAGGCTCTGACTTGGAGGGAGCCAGCATGACAGAAGTTAGGAGCAAGGGGGTGCGTGGTGGAAACTGTTGCTGGACAGTTCACTAAGGACCAAACTGTGTAGGATGCTGTAGGCCAAACTTCTCTTTATCCTATAGTTAGTGTTTAAACTTAGTCTAATGTTCTTTATGCTTAAAGGAAATACATATTAGTACTTTTAAAAGAGTTGAGTTACAAGAGTTGGTATTTCTATTTTAGTTTAGAACTCATAATACTTTTTTCCATAGAATCATGGTTTATAGCTGTTAGGTCTCATAAAACTTCTTTAACAGAGATGATAGAAATGGAAAGTAGTAACCATATAACATAGTGCTCTAAACATTGCAATGTAGGAGTTGGAAAAGAAAAGCTAGAAAGGGGCTTAAAAATGATGACTGCATGTATTCAAAAGAGAATGCTCTTGGTGTGATTGTCTAAGCTGTGACTAATGAAGAAAAAGAAAAAGCCTACTGCGAGTATACTAGCCTGGTGTAGGAAATCGTAACAAATGTTGGTAAGGGAAATATTAGTTGGACAACTTGAGAAGACTCTTAACTGGCAACTAGATAGAGTAAGCGGAGATAGAACAGAAGTCATCACATTCACAAATTGAATGTTCTGAATCAGCATATTTGTGACTATGTAATTAGAATACAAAATTTTAAACTTTTTAAAAAATCTTTTGGTAAGAAAAGTATAATTGCAAAATGATGGCAATACAAATGCCAACTTTATTCTGGTTATTTTTATAGTAATTCAGACAATTAGAGGTGATTATAAACTAAGTTACACTATTTCAGACCAAGATGTTAGCCTTGGAAATATTGGTATATCTCATTTTGATAATACTTTTGAAGACGAAGTTGAAGAAAGTGAATTTTTAATTCTTAATTCCTATTTTACTTAAAACATTGTCAACATATTATATTCATTTCAAGTTATTCTTTTAAGTTTTAAGACTCTTTGTAGATCTCTTTATGCATTAAATAATTAATGGTCTAATAACCAAAGGTTCAAGAAATGTCCAAAGTATTAAGAACATTACAATAAATAAATAAGTCACTTGGATTTATTAGGAACAAAATATTACGAAGATGTGTTAATTTGTAAGGAAGGGGTATAATATGTACAATCATTCGTTGAATAGATAGGGTGCATCTCATTACTCTTGGTCAGTGAATTCTTACAGTGCATCAATTTGAAGATTTGAACAGGTGATCTTCATCAAGTGATGTTTTGCCTTCTGGTATTCTCAGTCAGGTATGGCAGACCAAGCTTTTAAAGCCGATAAACATCTAAAAATAAGAACTACAGATTGTCTATTGTTTATTTGCCTGTTTACTCATTCTAAATGAGACAGTATCACTAGCATTGATTCATTTTTCATGCGGTATCTAGCAGACCACTGATGATCCAAGAACGTAAGTGCTAGGAGGCTTATTGGGATGTTTGAAATGTATCTAATAACTCTAAGGGATCAATGTATCTACTAAATAGAAATGAAGATTCACTTGGGAATTATTCAGGGATTCATGTTTTCCCTTTGTTTTTGCATCCACCTACTTGCCTTTCTATCAGCGTATTCCAAAGATCCCTAGTTCTTTGAAAAGTTAATAGATATGATTAAAAAATAACAACAAAAAAAGTGCCTTTTAAAGAATTAAGGAATTAAAGAAGGTTGGACAGGATTTTTTACTGTTAATTTCTTCAAGGGCATTGATGTAACTTCTGAATTTCGGTAACATTTATTGAGTGCTTACTTTGTGTCACACTGCAAATCATTTCACTCCTTAAAAGCTTCTATGCAAAAGCTTCTGTGAAGAATATAAAAGCAAGACAAATATTTTCATGAAATTTATCCTTAAAATTAAATTTTGAAATTTATCAGTTTATTTGTGTATTCTTCTAGCCACAGTATTCACAGATAATCAACAATAACCATTATACCCTTATAAATAACAGGCAACCTAGAGGTTCACATATATTCCTGGATTTGAGCATTGGCTCCATATTCTGAATACTAAAGTATGCAACCTTCAGTGAGCTGTTCTAAACCTTATTTTAAATCAGTAAATTTATAGTATAGTGGTACATATCTCACGAAGGTGTGACTTAAGACAGAGTGCATGTGAAGTCTTAGCATGTTGTGGACATTCACCAAAAATTGGTTCCTTTCCTTTGGCTTCTCTGTATCTTATTAATAATGACCATTTTTAGAATCTTTGTGAAAGTATGCATTAAGAATTTCTGGTTTATATCCCTATTTTTAAAAAATAATAAAATTGTTAGCTCTGAGGCTATTTTGAAAGTTTTCTGAATTTTTGCGGCTGAGGACTTGATGTACTTCATTTTTGTGCTATCCTGCATTTAGCTAATAATAGGTAGCTATAAATGTTGTGGAGATCAGTTACATCTTAGAGAAATTTGAATCAATGGTCATGCCTGATTAATGTGAATATTCTACTCATAGCATTGTTTTCTGTGATTCTTATAAGTGAAGTAAATGTTAGTTTTCATTTTCTTGTCTTAGTTTCTCCACATTAAATAGGCAGTATTGCAATTAACTTAAGAGCATGGACTCTAGAGCCAGACTGCTTAGATTCAAATCATTCCTCTACTACTTACTAGCTGTGTGACATTGAGCAAGTTATGTAACCTTACTATGCCTCAGTCTCCTCATTAGTATAAAACGGGTCTAATAATTTTGTAATTTTCTTGTAAGTTTGAAATTATTTCAAAATAAAATGTTAAAAAAGCCATTGATCTTTTAAAAATATATCCTTAATAGGGCAGTGTATTTAATTTGACATCTTGCAAAACAAACAAGTCTAGTTTAAGATTTTGAAATTTTTTTGTATGGTTGAGATTATAAGGATTATTTATTGAACTTAAATTGGTTGAAGAGCTTGATAGTGATGTATTCCCTGTTGAAAGATTTACTTACATATGTGTGTAACATAGTATTTATTTTTTTTACAATTTGGTTGAGACTTTCAAGGTTTAGACTAAATTAAATGACTAAGGAAAAAATTTGTAAGGAATATAATTCTAATAAGTTTTATAGGGTTTATTTTTAACTACATGGTAATGAAAGTATGTTGCCTTCTTTTAAACTAAAACTTCAAATAAAGTGATTTCATAGCCCTTTCAAAAGCAGGAAATTTGTAAGTCTTTGACCTGTTGTTTCAAATGTTTTAATTTGTTACAGAATATTAGGCTAGATTTTTCTGCCTTACAATACACGAAAGGTCCTATTTTGGTCTACTCCCAGATTTTCCGAGATAGCCCTCATCTGTGACAGAGAATGGACTGGAAAAAAGACATCTTTTTTTGACTATTCCCATATATGTATAATATTTCATAATATTCATTGGGCACCATTTTGCATTATCAAAATATATCCCCTCATCACCTCTTTTTCCCTTTCTTCCCACCTTTGAGTGCTACCACCATTCTATATCCTACTAATATATATGTTTTGCCTACGCTGGTATGCGAAAAAATGTAATCTTTGGATTGTTGGATTTTGGTCACACATGATTTTTATTTCTGTTTAGGATTAGAGTTAAGATTTCCAAGAAATTAATTGTATATGATATAAAACTTTGTACAAGTTATGAAAAGGTGGAGAAAAAATTAGAGATTAATTGAAAGAAATTAGACAAGTTAGAAAGAGAAAAAAGTTTTGACAATATGAAAATGCTTGCCAATTTTGTAATGTGTATTCTAAAACTACCTAATACACTATAAATAATACAGTACTTATGAAAAATTTGGTATATTAATGAACTCATATGTAAATATAAAAATCAGCATTAAAGATGGATATGATAATCTAATTGATTATGGAGTATTGTAAATTGACCCTAATTTATAGGCCACTAATACATACGCAAAGCTGATCCATGCTTCCTTACCACTTTCTGTACCTGCTGTGACTATGAGGAAGTAGGCAGGGAATGGGGTAACAGAATAAGTATTTTAGAATATTTATCATTAACACCTGTTAAAGATAATTAGGAACATTTGGGTGGTGGGGTATTATTAAGAACATCTTTCTCCCAATCAGAATGACCTATCTTGGTGATTCCCTTGTATACTTCAAAATATTTGTGTATGTGTAAATGTATTTTTTTCTACTGCCAGATTTTTTTTAGTGCATATTGTTATACAATCTAAAAAATGTCTAATCAGATTAATTTTGGGTAACTGGACTTTTCTTTCAAAATATGCTAATGCCAGTTGGAAAATTATCCTTCTGTTTTTTATTAATGCTTACCTGAAAACACTTGTGAATTTTGACTTAAACTGGGTGGGAAAATAGAGTGAGTGGTTGTAGAACAGACCCAGAAAGTTGATGAGGAGAGTGGATATAGCATGAGCATACTAAGATTTTGGAGAAATGGTTTCTAAAGCAAGAGTTCTTAACAAAGGTTCGGTGAGCTTGGATTTAAATTCCAAGAAACATTATTCTTGTGGGGGGGATGCATTGGTGCGGGTGTGATGTATTTATTAAATAATACACAGTATAGTGTGGACTTAATAAGGGGCCCGTTGTTTTTACATAACTAGCAAAGGGGTCCGTGGATCAAAAAAGATTAAGAACTCCTGTTCTAAATTAAAGAACATTTCCCAAATCTAAAAGATGGAAAGGTGCCTGAAGGCTGAAAAAGTGTCTTCTACTTCCCTATTGAAGCTTTGGTTTGAGGATTGGGATGGAAATGTCAAACACGATTAAATTGAATGACTTTTTGTGATATCTTTTCCTGTTTCTCATATTATCAATAGTGTAGTACTATACAGTCTGAGTTCAATGTGTTTTTTCCCCCAGTAATTTCAAAATTACATGAAAGTTGCAAAAATAAAACAGAAACAGTACATAGAACATCAACATACCCCCACACCTGGATACACAAATTTACCAACTATTAGCCTTTTGCCACATTTGTTATACCATTCATTCTTGGTTAATGTATCTAATCTAGGTTGGAATGATGATAGCATTGCTTGCAAGGAATAATGTAATTGTATTTCCATATTTCTATGTATTTGTGATTTTTTTTTAAGTTTTTTTGTTTGTTAGGGAATGTATTAGTCAGCCAAAGGGGTGCTAATGTGAAATACCAAAAATGGGTTGGTCTTTATAAAGGGTATTTATTTGGGGTGGAAGGCCACAGATACCAGGCCATAAAGCATTAAGTTTCTTCTCTCACCACAGTCCATTGCCACGTGTTAGAGCAAGACAGCTGCCGGCGTTTGCCAGGGTTCAGGCTTCTTGGGTTCCTCTTTTCTCGGGGCTGTTTCTCTCTGGGCTTAGCTCCTGTTTCCTCCACAAGGTCAGCTGTAGACGATCAGGCAAACGGCTCGCTTCTCTTCTCCTGGGGCCTTCTTTCCAACATCAAAACTGCTTCTCAAAAAACCTGCCTCAACTCTGTTCTTGCCATGCCTTTTATATTTGATTCCCCACCCACCAAGGGGTGGGGCTCAATGCCCTACTGACGTGGCCCAGTCAACGCCCCAATCATAACTCAGTCATGCCCAGATTAACAGATCAGTTTACAAGCATGATCCAATTATATTTTTGGAATTCATAATTACATCAAATTGCCAAACAGCCACAGGGAATATGTAGGTTTACAGAAAAATTACACAGAAAGTAGAGTTCTGAGGTACCCCACTTCACATATGCAGCTTTCCCTATTATTGACACTTTGCAATTAACTATAGTCCACAGTTTGCATTAGAACTGGGTCATACAATGCTATGGGTTTTTTTTTTTAACCAAATCAAATTTATTGACACATTAATAAAGCATACAATCCATAAAAAGGGTACAACCAGTGGTATTTGGTATAATCACATAGTTGTGTATTCATTACTACAATTATTATTAGAATATTTTCATTATTCCAGAAACAGAGTAGCAGCAGGGGAAGCATAGAGAGATTGAGAGGCGATTAGTTTTGTTTTCTGTTTATCTGTTTTTTGTTTATTATTATTGGAATAATGCTATAGTGTTGTTTTTTTAAAGATTTTATTTTA
This sequence comes from Cabassous unicinctus, assembly GCA_029593785.1. NCBI lineage: Eukaryota > Metazoa > Chordata > Mammalia > Cingulata > Chlamyphoridae > Cabassous > Cabassous unicinctus. The sequence goes on from JAQZBX010021012.1 coordinate 25,799, forward strand.
TTTATTTCTCCCCACCCCCTTGTTGTTTGCACTTGCTGTGTCTGTTTGCCTTCCTTTTTTCTTAAGGTGGCACTGGGAGCTGAACCCTGGACCTCTGATTGGGAGGGAGGTGCCTAATCACTTGAGCCTCCTCCACTCCCGTGGTTTTTTTAAAAAAAAAACTTTTTATTCAGATAACATGTGTAAAACCTAAAATTTCCCCTTTAAAACACATTCAAATATAAAATTCAGTGGTGTTAATTACATTCACAATATTGTCATCACCATCCATTACCAAAACTTTTCCATCACCCCAAACAATAACTCTGTTCCAATTAAGCAATAACTCCCCATTTTCTATCTCCATCCCAGACCCTGGTAACCTGTGTTCTGGTTTCTGACTTTCTGAATTTGCTTCTTCTAATTATTTCAAATGTAAGTGGAATCACATAATACTTGTCCTTCTGTGTCCCGCTTTTTTCATTCAACATGATGACTTGAGGGTTCATCCATGTTGTAGCATGTATCATAACTCAATTTCTTTTCATGGTAGAATGATATTCCATTGTATGTATATGCTGCCTTTTGTTTATCCATTCATCTTTTCGTGGACATTAGAGTTGTTTATACCTTTTAGCTCTCGTAAATAATGCTGCTGTGAACACAGGTGTATGGTGTGTGAATATCTGAGTTGCTGCTTTCATTTCTTTTGGGTATATCTAGAAGTAAGATTGCTGGATCATATATCAAGTAGTTCTATGTTTAACTAATTGAAGAACCACCAAATTGTTTTCCACGTTACAACTAACAGTGTACAATTTTTCCTCATCTTTACCAGCACTTGTTATTTTCCATTTTAAAAGTAAAATGGGTGTGAAAGTTTTTATTTAAAATTCCTAGTGGCTAATCATGCAGACCCATCTTTTCACGTGTTTTCTTTTCTTCTGTTTTTGTTTTGTTTTGTTTTGCTATTTGTACATATTCTTTGAAGGAATGGCTATTCAAGTCTGTTGTCCATTTTTTCTTTGGTTTGTTTGTCTTTTTGTTGTTGAGTTGTAGGACTTTATATATTCTAGATGTTAAAGCTTTATCAAATATAAAGTTGGCACATATTTTCTCCCATATCATAGATTGTCTTTTTACTTTCTTGATAATGGCCTTTGCATATGAGTTTATAAAGAAGTTGTGGGCTTACAGAACAATCATGCATAAAATACAGGATCCCCTACACTACCCCACCACCAACACATTGCTTTGATGTGGAACATTTGTTAAAATTGTTGATAGCACATTTTAATAACTATTAAAGTCCATGGTGTGACGTAGGGTTTCCTGTTCGTGTAGTGTAGTTCCATGGATTTAAAAAATATTTTTTATTCTGTTATCATATATACAATCTAACATTTCTCCTTTTAATCATATTCAGATACATATTTCCTTTATGTTAATTGCATCCACAAATCTGTGCTACTATCACATTTGTGCTACCGTCCATTACCTAAACATTTCAATAATTCCAAATATTTTAAGCCTTCACTTCCTATTCCTTACCCCCACCACATAACCTATATTCTATATTGTGACTATGCATCAGCATATTCAAATTGTTTCAGGTCAGTGAGACCATATGATATTTGCCCTTTTGAGTCCGGTTTATTTCCCTCAACATGACGTTTTCAAGGTTCATCCATGTTGTTGTATATATCAAGACTCCTTTCCTTTTTACGGCTGAATAATACTCCATTGTATGTATATACCACATTTTATTTATCCATTCACTGGTTGGTGGACACTTGGATTGCTCCCATCTTTTGGCAATTGTGAATAATATTGCTTTGAACATCAGTGTGAAAATAACTGTTCAAGTCCCTGCTTTCAATTCTTTTGGGTCTGTACCTCATAGTGGGATTGTCAGCTAACATGTTAGTTCAATACTTAGCTTTCTGAGGAATCGCCAAACTGCCTTCCTCAGCGGCTGCACCATTTTACATTCCCCCGCAACAATGCATGAGTAGTCCTGTTTCTCCTCTCCAACTCTTGTTATTTTCCATTTTCTTTACTAGCAGCCATTTTAGTGAATGTGAAATGGTATCTCATTGTGGTTTTGATTTGCATTTCCTTGATGGCTAATGATATTGAGCATCTTTTTATATGCTTTCTGCCCATTTGTATGTCTTCTTTGGAGAGATACCTATTGAAGCCTTTGGCCCATTTTTTAATTGGGTTGTTTGTCTCTCTGTTATTAAATAGAAGGATATCTTTGCATATTCTGGATATTAAATCTTAATGAGATATGTGGTGTACAACTATTTTCTCCCATTTTGTAGATTGTCTTTTTACTTTCATTATAAAGTCCTTTAAGGGATGAAAGTTTTAAATTTTGATGGGATCTCATTTTTCTATTTTTTAAAAATTTTGTTGCTTGTGCTTTAGGTGTAAAGTCTAAGAAACCATTGCCTAACACAAGGTTTTGAAGATGCTTCCCTACATTTTCTTCTAGGAGTGTGATAGTGCTAGCTCATAGATTAACTCTTTGGTCTATTTTGAGTTGATTTTTGTATATGGTGTAAGGTAGGAGGTCCTTATTTATTTGTTTGTTTGTTTATTTATGCAAATGGAGATCCAGTTTCCCCGTCACCATTTGTTAAAGAGACTGTACTTTTTCAGTTGAGTGGTGTTTGTCCCCTTGTCAAAAATCATTTGGCCATAAATGTGAGGATTGTTTTCTGAGCTCTTAAATCAATTCCATTGGTCCATAAGTTTGTCTTTGTGCAGTACCATGCTGTTTGAATTATTGTGGCTTTGTAAAAAGTTTTAAGATAGGGAAGTGTGAGTTCTCCAACTTCATTCTTCTTTTTCAAGACAGCTTTAGCTATTTGGTGCCCCTTACCCTTCTATAAAAATTTGATGATTGACTTCTCCATTTCTGCAAAGAAGGTTGTTGGAATTTTGAATGGGATTGCATTGAATCTGTAAAGTGCTAGGGGTAGAATTGACATCTTAATGATAGTCTTCCAATCCATGAACATGGAGTGTCCTTCCATTTATTTAGGTCTTCTTTAATTTCTTATAGCACTGTTTTGTAGTTTTCTGTGTACAAGTCCTTTTCATCCTTTGTTAGATTTATTCTTAGATATTTGATTATTTTATTTGCTATTGTGAATGGAATTCTTCTTAATTTTATTTCTTCTGATCATTGCTTGTGAATAGAAACACTACAGACTTATAGGTGTTGATTTTGTACCCACCACTTTGCCGAAATCATTTATTAGTTCTAAGAGCTTTGTTGTGATTTTTTTCTGTATATAGGATCATATCATCTGCAAATATGGGAAGTTTTACTTTTTCTTTCCTAACTTAGATGCCTTTTATTTATTTTTCTTTCCTAATTACTCTGACAAAAACTTTCAGTACAGTCTTCAATAACAGTGGTGACAGTGGGCATCTGTGTCCTGCTTCTTTCACTCTTTCACCATTAAGTAGGATCTTAGCTGTGGGTTTTTCGTATATGCCCTTTATCATGTTGAGGAAGTATATGTCTATTCCTAGTGCTCTAAGTGTTTTTATCAAAAAGGGGTGATGGATTTTGTGAATTTCTTTTCTGTGTCAATTGAGATGGGTTTTTCCCTTCGTTCTGTTAATGTGATATATTATATTAATTGATTTTCTTATGTTGAACCAACCTTCCATGCCAGGGATTCATCCCACTTGATCATGGTATATAATTCTTTTCATATACTATTGAATTTGTTTTGCAATTATTTTGTTGAGGATTTTTGCATCTATAGTCACAGGAAATATTGGTCTGTAGTTTTCTTTCCTTGTGGTATCTTTAACTGGCTTTGGTAAGTGGGTGCTGTTGGCCTCATAGAATGAATTAGGTAGACAAAGGGGTGCTGATACAAAATACCAGAAATCTGTTGGCTTTTATAAAGAGTATTTATTTGGGGTAGAAGCTTACAGTTACCAGACCATAAAGGATAAGTTACTTCCCTCACCAAAGTCTATTGCCATGTGTTGGAACAAGATGGCTACTGACGTCTGCAAGGGTTCAGTCTCCCCCTTCCTCTTAAGGCTCTGTGGTCCCAGCTTCTTCCAATATCAGCTATAGGCTGTGATAAGTCTCTTCTCTCTTCCGGGGCTTGTTCCTCTCCTGGCTCAGCTGCTCTGCTCTCTCCATAATGTCGGCTGTAAACTACCAGGTGAACGGCTTGTCTTCTTCTTGTGGCCTCTGCCATGTCTAATGGAGTTCTCTCTTTCCTCATGTATCTGCTTCTCTGTGTATTTAATTCCTGAAGCTTCAGCATTAAAACTCCAACTAACTCCTCTGCCTTGTCATTTTCTCTGTGAGTCCCCACCTGCCAAGGGGGTGGCGACTTAATGTCCCACTAATGTGGCCCAATCAAGCCCTAATCACAACTCAGTCAAGCAAAAGTGAAAACTCTGAATCCAGTACAATCTAATATGCCCAGAGGAACAGTCCAGTTCACAAACATACTCCAATATCTATTTTTGGAATTCACAAACAATAACAAGCCGCTACACCTCCCCTTCAATTTTTTTTGGAAGAGTTTGTGCAGAATTGTAGTTAAGTCTTCTTGGAATGTTTGGTAGACTTCCTCTGTGAAGCCAACTGGTCATAGGCTTTTCTTTGTTAGGAAGTGTTTGATTACTGATTCAATTGCTTTACTAGTAATTGGTTTGTTGAGATCTGCTATTTATTTTTTAGTCATTGTAGGTCATTTGAGTGTTTCTAAGAATTTGTTCATTTCATCTAGGTTATCCAATTTATTGGTGTACAGTTTTTCATAGTATTTCTTATAGTCCTTTTTGTTTAGGGGGTTTGGTAGAAATGTCCCCTTTTCATTTCTGATTTTCATTATTTGTATCCTCTCTCTTTTTTTCCTTTGTCAAGCTAGCTAAAAGTTTTTCAATTTTATTGATCTTTTCAAAGAACCAACTTTGACTTTTCTTGATTCTCTCTATTGTTCTGTTGTTTCCTTCCTTCCTTTTCACTATGGGTTTTTTTCTTTTTCTAATTCTACCAGATTTGAGATTAGGTCACTTATTTGAAGTCTCTCTTCTTTCTTAATATAAGCATTTATAGCTTCAAATATGCCTCTCAGCACTGCCTTTGCTGCATCCCATTTGTTTTGGTATGTTGTATTTTTATTTTCATTTACCTCAAGATATTTCCTGATTTTGCTTCTGATTTCCTCTTTAGCCCATTGGTTGTTTTAGAGTATATTGTTTAATTTCCACATATTTGTGAATTTTCTATTTTTCCCTCTGTTACTGATTTCTAGTTTCATTCCATTGTGGTCGGAGAAGATACATTGTATGATTTCAGGATTTTTTAATTTATTGAGACTTGTTTTGCTACCTATCATATGATCTATCCTGGCGAATGATCTATGGGCACTCGAGAAGAACATACATTCTGTTGTTGGGTGAATTGTGTGTGTGTGTGTGTGTGTGTGTGTGTGTGTGTATCTGTTAGGTCTAGTTGGTTTAGAATATCATTCAAGTGTTATATTTCCTTTTTGATCTTCTGACTAGATGTTTCATGCATTATAGAAATTGTGTATCAGAGTCTCCTACTATTAATGTAGAACCATCATTTTTTCCCTTAAAAATGTCAGTATTTGCTTCATGTATTTTGAGGCTCTGCTCTTGGGTCCATCTATTTTTATAATTGTTGCATTGTCCTCTTTATCAGTATATTTTGAACCATCTTTGTCCCATAACTGTCTTTGACTTAAAGTCTATTTTATTTGATAATAGTATAGGTCCCCAGCTCTCATTTGGTTACTTCTTGCATGGTATGTATTTTTTCCTGTCCCTTCACTCCAAGTCTACTGATATCTTTGACTTTAAGGTGAGTCCCTTGCAGACAGCATATAGTTGAGTCATGGTTTCTTATCCATTCTACCAGTCTCTGCCATAAGACTGGAGAGTTTCATCCATTTACATTTAAAGTCGCTGCTGGTAATAAGGAAAATACTTTTATGCCATTCTGCTGTTTAGCCTTTGTAAGTTTTATATCATTTTTGTCCCTCACTTCTTTTAATGTCCACTTTCATGTTTATTTGATTTTTTGTGTTGTACCAAATTAAGTGCCTTCTCATTTCTATCTGGATATATTTTCCATTGATTTTCTTTGTGGTTACCATAGGGTTAAATTTTAAGATCATAATATATAACAAGCATATTTGGTTTGATACCAACTTAACTTCAATAGCTTATACATGTACTTTTCCTTTACTTCTTTGTCCCCTGTAACCGTTGGGGAATTTGTAATTATGAATTCCAAAAATATAATTGGATCATGCCTGTAATCTAATCTGTTAATCTGGGCATGATTGAATTATGATTAGGGTGTTCACTGGGCCATGTCAGTCAGTAGGGCATTGAGCCCCATCCCCTGGTGGGTGGGGAATTGAATATAAAAGGCAAGGCAAAGAACAGAGTTGAAGCAGTCTTTGAGAAGCAGCTTTGATGTTGGAAAGAAGGCCCCAGGAGAAGAGAAGAGAGCCGTTTGCCTGATCGCCTACAGCTGACCTTGTGGAGGAAACAGGAGCTAAGCCCGGAGACAAACGCAGCCCCAGGAAGAGAGGAACCCAAGAAGTCTGAACCCTGGGCAAATGTCAGCAGCTGTCTTGCTCCAACACGTGACAATGGACTTTGGTGAGGGAAGAAACTTATGCTTTATGGCCTGGTAACTGTGGACTTCTACCCCAAATAAATACCCTTTATAAAGACCAACCCATTTTTGGTATTTCACATTAGCACCCCTTTGGCTGACT
>JAQZBX010021013.1:0-32572 GCA_029593785.1 Cabassous unicinctus
TAGATTAAGTAAAATACAGTGTAATTATGAAGACAAAATAGCCTGCAGTGAAAACATCAAATAAGATATTTAATTATTGATGGTTTTGGATTATATATGCCAGTAGTCTTTATTAAAGCAGATATTTAGCAATGTAATAATATTAATAGGTAATATTTACATGCATTAATTCATTATTTGTGAAATTATTAGATTAATGCTCTATCTATAAATTGTAAACTCCGTGGAAAATTAAGGACTTATTTGATGTAACTCCTAGCACAGTGCCTGACATATTTTTGATAAACTGAGTGAATAAATGCTCCTCACATCAGCCCTGGGAGGTAGAGCTCTTATTACCATTTTACAGATGACATCTCTGGGCCAAAAGGCATATTGTATTAATCAGGGTTCTCCAGGAAAACAGAACCCACAGGAGATATGTAAATATTATGAGATTTATTATAGGAATTGGCTCACGTGACTGGGATGCACAGGTCCAAATTCTGTAGGGCAGGCTGCAAGCTGGGAACTCCAATGAAGGGTTTCAATGAATTTCCTAGGAGAAGCTGGCTGGCTGAAGTAGAGATGGAAATTCTTTCTTCTGACTGCTGAAATAATCGCTTTTCCCTTTAAGGCCTTCATCTGATTGGATGAATCAAGATTGGAGGCAATCTCCTCAGTTGATTGTAGATGTAATCAGCCACAGATGCAATCAACTTACTGATGATTTAAATCCACGAAATATCCTTATAGTAGCAATCAGGCCAGTGCTTGCTTGACCAAACAACTGGATAAGATATCAACTTAACCATCACCCTACTAATATGCAACTTCCACCAGATTTTTATGTCCTTTGTTCACTGTTGTTTCTCCAGCTGCCTAGAATAATGCATGACACAATAAGTATTTCTTGAATGAACAAATTGAAAAAAAAAAAAAAAGAACTAACTTACCCCATGTCCTATGGCTGGGAAGTGACAGAGCCAAAATTCAAACTCAAGCCTGATTGGATACAGAGCATATTCATTTATTTTTCTCCTTCCTTTTGAAATTATTTAAGATCACAGAAGATTGAAATAACAATACAAGGAACAATAGAATCCTTCACTTAAACTCACTGTTTAACATTTTGAAACATTTGCTTTATCTACTTATATATTTATATACATAATTTTTTCTGAACCACTTGTAAGGAAGTTGCAGACATTTTGACACTACACCTAATTACTTCCAGTCTGTACCTCCAAAGAATAAAGTTTTTTTTTAGGTAATACATACCATTAAAAATTTCTTTACTCATATATAACATAAAATTTCCTCTTTTAATTATTTTTAATTAAAAAATAATTAAAAATTTAGTGATATTAATTACTTCCACAGTATTGTGCTATCATCACCAACATCCATTACCAAAACTCTTTCATTACCCCACACAGAAATTCTATACCAATAAGCAATAAACCCCTATTCTCCCCACCACCCTCTAGCCCCTGGAAACCTTGAATCAACTTTCTGTCTCTGTGAATTTGCTTATTCTAGGTATTTCATTACAATACCATTTTTATACCTAAGAAAATTGACATTAATTCATATTTCCTCAACTGTTCCCCAAAATTATTTTATTGGTATTTTATGGTTTCCCCTTCCATCCCTCCCAGTCAAGTATCACTTGCTGTATTTTGCTGCTGTCTCTTCAGTAAAGCCCATTCTCTTAACCTTATTCTATATTGCCTTAGGAATGCCTAACTCAAGGGTAATGTTTTATTTCCACAGCCTCATCTCTATGGCCAACCTGTCTTCCTCAGGGATAGCAAACGTAGTAGCAGAAGGGGTGCACGCAGAAGAAAACATCTACACCATTGAGGAAAACGTCTATGAAATAGAGGATCCAACTGAGTATTACTGCTATGTCAGTGGTGAGCAATGACCCTGACAACCTCTGGCTGTTACCTCTCAAGTCTCTGGAATCTCATTCCATCGGATCTACCACTTCATTTTTGTGCTTGTTATTATCCTTTTCAAAAACTATGAAATGTATCAGGTGACTGGTTTTAGAGGTACTATCCAAGGCCACAGGGCAGAGTTTCCCCATTTGCTGAAGATAATTGGCTCACATGGATATTGACTGTGACCTGCACTGAAGTTAGACTGGCATGTCATTACCCAACTCAGAAAGTACTAATTAGGAGTTTGAGAGCTGCAATGGGTTTCTATATAGATTAACAGTTTTTAATAGGAAGTCTCTGGAGATCTGGGAAATTCAGGCACACAATTGTGTCCATGGGACTTCTGAAAATGCAGGGAAATCTGTGTGATAAGATATGTGCACTTATTTTGGAAAAGGTTTAAAATCAGTAAAATCAGTAAAGGTCACTGATTTTCATAGAGATCTGTGACCCATATGAGGTTCAGAAACGACTGGACTAGGAATAGATGATCTTGAAATTTCCCTCTGAGCCTCAAGGTTTACCCTTCTTTGAATGTTGCCTCTCCAACAGTAATTGCTCCCCCTGCCTCAGTTAAGAAGACTGCCTGGCAGCTGTGTGGTGAGACAGACGAACCTGGGGAAAAAGGAAGTGTGCTGGGTGTGTGGAGCCAAGACTTGTGTGGAGTGCACTCAAAGGGAAATATCTCTGACCAACTTCTCCATTCATGGAGAGAACTGGAACTGTTTATTTCACAGAAGAAGAAGCAGAGATTGGGACTCAAATTACGTTTCCTGGTGGAAAGAAGAGAAAGGCCTCCGAAAATCTCTATTTTTCAATGTTAGCTCCTTTGATGGAAAGGCCCTAGGCTTAAATTCCAGGACAGTAGAGACGAGGCCTGTCTTATTGCCGCCGCCTCCAGTGTCTGCCATGGCTCTGACTCATATTAGGAACTTACTACGTGTCTTTTGGGTGAAAAAATTAAATAAGCAGAAAGGTAGCTTTCTGGAAAAAGACTTTTTCACTGGAGTGCTCTGACAGAGCATGACTTGGTAACTTCACTTCTTGGAGAACTCATAAATACCCCAAAACTCTCATATGTGCTCTTATCCGGACCAACGTGACCTTTGTTTCTCAACAGCATGGACCAGCTCAGGCCCTCAGGAGGTTGTTACTCCCTCTCATATCTGTTTCCATCTTTCTGCTGAGCCCTCCTCAGCACATAAAAATGAATCAACAATATGCACCTGTCGCTGCTCGAAAACTGTCTGCTCCTCCCCCAAGTGATGGTTAAACTGCTACAGTGCTGCATGCAGAAGATGTCGGTCACCCAGGATGCAGCTGGCCTATTTGTGTGTTTCTAGAACTCTTACCGACAGTCTTATGGTGTGAATTATAATGTTTGGACTGCATCTAGACAGTTTTGGAAAGCACTGGCCTTTTACAGGGAGATATGTAAAGGAGATCATTTTGCAAAATCAGGTATAGGTAGCAACTCTCAAGCTGAAAGATTAATCGCCAGTGTTTTAAAGCCACACAATTCTAGAAGGAAGGGACTTCAAGGCACATATGGATCAGATCATGGCCCCTCCCCTAAGAGGGATTCTTCACCTACAAAAATCCTTAAATAAAATGTCTTGGCTTGTCAGGCTATTATGACAAATGCTATACAATAGGTTGGCTTAAACAACAGGAATTTATTGGCTCGCAGTTTTGCGACTAGAAGGCCAAAATCGAGATATTGGCAAAGTTTGCTTCCCCCCCGCCCGAAGATGGTAGCGTTCTGGTGCAGGTTGCTGGCAATCCTTGGGGTTCCTTGGCTCATATTTCTGCCTCCCCTCACATGGCAATATCCACTCCCCTCTACCTTCTGTGACTTCTTGGTTCTCTTTATAAAATCTCCAGCAATCTAGATGAAGGCCCACCTGGTTCAGTTCATCACACTTTAGCTAAAAATAACATCTTCAAAAGGTTCTATTTGCAATGGATTCACACCCACAGGGAGGTCAATTACGACTAAGAACATGTGTTTGTTGGGGTACTTAATTCAATCTACCACATAGGGGGTGTATACTATTTGTAAGAGACTTTTTGCATCCATAGGGGAAGAGTTGGTTATGATGTGGTATGTCAATACTCTGGTTAAAAAGAATTAGGAAGTTTTATTGTACTTTTATACTAATTTAAGGTGGACTGTTCAGGGTCAAGGTCTACAGTAGAGTATGGCAGCAAGCCAGACTGGAAGCCTGGCTTTCAGGGTGAGAGCCACTCTACATCGAATACTTGTATTGGAAAAGACGGTAGAAGAAAAAAGGTTACTGTCAGGGGCCCAGGGGATGGCAAGTGAGAACTTTAGAGAACTAGAACAGTTTGGTAAGATTGAACATCAGGCTTGATTTTTGAAGTGCCTTAGAATTTTTCTTCCAGAGCTGCCAACATAGACCTCATAGACTCTGAAAAGAAGGGAGTTTCTGATCTCTTTAAATTGAAAAAAGTGAGGTCTTACAATATTTTATCTGTTTACCACTTTTAGATTTTGAATTCCCGAGGAAGAAATTCCAAGAGGTTCAACCTCTCACGAATTGATTTTTGACCATTCATGCCTACTCCTAAAGTTGGCTTATCAATTTTAAAATTAAACTAAATAAAAATTAATTTTTGTCTCCAGATTTTTCTTGAGAAATTTGGGTCTTTCTGGAGGAAAGTAGAGTGCCCTAGAGCATTTGGATGTGTTGAGACACTTCTTGTTCTTAAGATTTTCTATCATCCTACTCTGTGTCTTTGCTGGAAAGTGGAGAAAAGGATAGGGGCAGCTGGACCATTTGGTGGTGGTGGGGCATCTCAAACTTAAGGTTGGCTCAGCGTGACTGATTTTCAGTGAAAAACCTGCGCAAGGGAGTATGAGTCAGAAGTGTTAGTTTCAGACTTTTAGATGCTCTATATTGCTCTCTAAGCTGTACTAACTGAAATTATAAAAGACTTTCAAGTCACTCATTTACTCATGGTGATGCTCCCATTTATGAATTCTTGTTCTAATCCCTTTTGCTCATGATGACTTTCTTTTCTCAGAGAGAGCAATGACTTTTTTTTTTTTTTAAAGATTATTTAAGCTATTTTTGTGTGGTGGTGGGGGTGAGCATCTGTTTAAATGTGCACATTATTTTAATATAATTGTTTTATATATTATATGAGTCATGTTTGGAAAATATTTCCTTCTAACTTTATATTCTTTACTTACTTCCCAGTCCATAGTAAGTTGATTAAGTTGTCCTTTGTAATTTCTACATTTTGTATTTGTGCTTTTTCATTAGTTTTAAACTGAGCTCACATAATACAGAAATATTTTACACTCCATTGCAATGTTTATTTTCTTTTGGTCAGCTCTGAGATAGCTATATATCTATATCTAATCTTTTTAAATTTTATTATTCACAGTTTTACTTGCCATTTACTTTTCCATTACACACCGAATTTAGTTCTTGTTCAGAAAATGGTAAAAGGAACAACTATCAAAATGCAGGAAGGGTTGTTCACAAATTTTTGTTCTATTAATAATGTAAGTTTCTTTATTCGTTTCTTTATGTGAAAGTTCACTAGATCACAGCAAAATCTCTGACCTTAGTGTTAACTAAATCTGCTGGTTGAAGTAAGAATGCAACAGTTGGGGGCGGGGGTGGTGGTGGTGGCTTAAAATTTGGCAGCTGCCCAGGCTTCACTAAAGTTCTCTGCAGAGCTGACCCTACATCCTTCTCTCTAGCTACCCTCCTGCCCCAACACAACATCCTATTACAGCAGCAGCAGCCAGAAAGCTTCTAACCACCATTGGAGAAAAGGGATGTCTGAATTGATAGGATTTCAAGTAAAAACTAAGAATGATGACATTTAGTATGCTGGCTGTCTTATTTCAAGCCAATGTGTTTACAAGGGACACTCCTGGTGTGATGGCCAACTGGAGCCAGTTGCCTTTATGGATGTTGGGACTCTAAGTGGGAGACACATATGTTGGTTACTTGTTGGATTTGAAACTTTTATTTTGAGACTGTTTTAGATTTAAGGAAAAACTGCAAAGCTTGTACAGAGATTTCCTATATACCCCTTACCCAATCTCTCTAATGCTAACAGCTTACATAATCATGCAACAGTTATCAAAACTAAGAAATGAACATGGGCACAATCCTTTAACTAAACTAGACTTTACCTGGATTCAGATGATTGGTTTTTAAAAATTTAAATGAAAAGTTCTTTGAAAAATACAGGAGAGTTTAAGTTAAAACTAACAGTCCCCATTCCCAGGAGTAGTCAGTGTTACTATTTTGGTATATTTCCTTCTAGACCGACACTGCCCAATAGGAATCCAATGGGAGTGACAAATGTAATTTTGAAATTTCCACTTACCAAAATCAAAAAGGACAAAAAGAAATAGGTGAAGTTAATTTTAATACTTTTATTTTAATCAATGTATTTAGAGTATTATTTCAAATGGAATAAATATAAAAATCATTAATGAGATACTTTACATTCTTTTTTTTTTAATCCTAAGTCTTTCAAATCCAGTGTGTATTTTACATTTATAGCACATCCCAATTATGACATTTTTTAAGTGCCTAATAATCACATGTGGCTATTGGGTACAGTATGAGACAGCACAGTTCTAGATTATTCTTTATGCTCTCTTTCGCATACATTGTAACTTATTTCTTAGCACTATTTATAAAAGGCCATTGGTCCAGAATATATGGAACATATATATGCCATTTATTTAGATAGCTTTATAGTATTAAGTAAAACAAATGTGTGTAATTTACTGAACCATTTCACTATAGATAGATATTTAGGTTTTTGGGTTTTCTTCCACCCTTTCCAAACAAGGCTGCAAGAAACATTCTTTATACAAAAATCTATGTGCGTTTGTCCACTTCCAAGGTGTAGAGGTCTTGTTATGGAATTGCTGTGTCAAGGGGTATGACCCTGTTTGAAATAATATGACTAAAACAAGATGTATTTTTAAACAAATATGCCAACTAAGTATATAGTTAAATGTGTATTATATTTTTCAAGGCAGTCATTTTAATGACTAAATTCTTATCCCACTAATATCCCTTTCACTCACAATAATTTTTTTTTTTTAAATTTGACATAAGAATTAATTTAAGCTAAAATCCTAGGGCAAGTGACTCTCATAGGCCTTATGTTTTGCAACCACACTGACATTCCCTCATTCATTTTCTCCCTCTCTCCAATCCATCCATCCATCCATCCATCCATCCATCCACCCATCCATCCATCCCTCCATCCAAGAAGTAGCTCCCTAACGGATATCTTTCTTTTCCACTTATCCTGTCCTAATAATCCATTCTCATCATAGCAGCCCAAGTGTCCTCTTTTTTTAAAATTATCAATCAGATCAGATTACTATATTATTTAAAAACTTGGAATAGCTTCCCATGAAACTGGATTTCTGCTTACCTCACAATTCTCTCCTTGTTCTCTTTTTCAGCCTCATTATCTCTTTTCTGCCTCTAGAACAGACCAAGTTATTTCTGGTTTCAGTGCCTTTTCAATGGCTGCTCTCTCTGTTTGGAACACTTTGACTGTTTATAGATCTGCCTCCATTTCATTATTCGGTTCCCAGCTTAAATGTCATCTGAGAGCTTTACTTGACCATCCTATGTAAAGTAGCCTCCTGTCAACAGTGATCCAGTTTATTTCCTTCATTGAGTTTATTCCAATCTAAAATTCTACTCTCTTATTTGTTTACATTTTTGTGACCTCTCTCCCCTGGTCCTCAACTTGAAAGTAAATTCTCTAATTCACATTGTAGTCCAGGAGCCTAGTACAATGATTGACTTGTTGTAGGTACTAAATAAGTATTTGTAGATGGACAGACTGACTGAATGAATATATACATACTATATTGCAAGCTCAAGCTCGGGTACAGCACCACAAATACAAAGATTGATGTTTTTCCTTCAAGGAGGTCAAAGTCCAGCAGGGAAGACAGATGTCCAAGCGAATGATGACTAAAAACTGTGAGAAGCACTTTATCAGACCTGAATACTACATTCTGAATGGTACAGAAAATTATATTTTGGTGTTGTCTTTTTTTCTTTTTCCTAGAAATCCTAATCCCTAGCTTTACTTACTTAAATCTGTATAAAAATCCAAGTAACTCTATAGGATAAGGATAGCTTGGCCCACAGCAGGCATTCAGTGAATATTAATTAGATGAATGTATGAAGTGACCTAGGTGACAAAGATTCTGACAGCAGTTCCAAAAATAAGTATCTGCTGGTTGGAAATATTTTCTGTTTTGTTAAAAAACTTGTTCTCACAACAAAGCTACTAGAGCTAATGAACAAATTCAGCAAGATATGATGTACAAGATTAACATGCAAAAATCTGTAGTGTTTCTATACTGTAGTAACAAACAATTTGAAGAGGAAATTAAGGAAAAATTCTGTTTACAATAGGACTTAAAGAATCAAATATCTAGGACTAAATCTAACCCAAGATGTAAAGGACTTGTACACAGAAAACTACATAACATTGCTGAAAGAAATCGAAGAAGACCTAACTAAATGGAAGGGCATTCTGTGTTCATACATTCAAAGGCTAAATATATTAAGATGTCAATTCTACTCAAGGTGATCTATACATTCAATTCAATCCCAATTAAAATACCAACAACCTTATTTGCAGGAATGGAAAAGCCAATCATCAAAATTATGTAGAAGGGTAAGGAGCCCTGACTAGCCAAAATCATTTTGAAAAAGAAGAATGAAGTTGGATTCATGCTTCATTATTTTAAAACTTATTATAAAACTGATGTAATCAAAACAACATGGTTTTGGCACAAGGACAGACATATAGACAAATGGAATTGAATTGAGAGTTCAGAAATAAACTCTCACCTCTATGGGCAGTTTGATTTTTGACAAAGGTACAAGTCTACACAATGGGGAAAGAATAGTCTCTTCAACAAATGGTTCTGGGAAAACTGGATATCCGTATGCAAAAGAATGAAGGTGAGCTACTACCGCACACCATACACAAAAATTAACTCAAAATGGATTGAAGACCTAAATATAAGGGCCAAAACTATAAAACTCCCAGAAGAAAACATAGGGAAGCATCTTCAGGGTTTTCTGTTTGGCAATGATTTTTTTAGACTTTTCACCAAAAGCACAAGCAACAAAAGAAAAAGTAGGTAAATGGGACTTCAGCAAAATAAAAACTTTTGTGCATCAAAGAACTTCATCATGAAAGTAAAAAGACAACCTATTCAATGGGAGAGAATATTTGGAAACCACTTATCTGATGAGGGTTTAATACCCAGAGTATATAAAGAAATCCTACAACTCAACAACAAAAAGACAACCCAATTTAAAAATGGGCAAAAGATTTTAATTGACATTACTCCAAGGAAGATATACAAAAAGCACATGAAAAGTGCTCAACATCATTAGCTATTAGGGAAATGCAAATCAAAACCACAATGAGGTACCATTTCACATCCACTAGGATGGCTACTATTCAAAAAAGAAAAATTAAGTGTTGGAGAGGATGTGGAGAAATAGGAATACTCATTCATTGTTGATGGTAAGGTAAAATGGTGCAACAGCTGTGGAAAACAGTTTGGTGCTTCCTCAGAAAGCTTTGTATAGAATTGCCACATGACCTGACAATCTTATTTCTAGGTATATACCTAGAAGAATTGAAAGCAAGGTCTCAAACAGATATATGCACTCTGATGTTCATAGCAGAATTATTAATAATTGCCAAAAGATGGAAGCAACCCAAGTGTCTATCTACAAATGTGGTTTATGTGTATACACACACACACACATACACATAATATAATATTATTTAACCATAAAAAGAATGAAATGCTGATACATGTGACAACATGGATGAACCATGAAGACATAATGTTGAATGAAATAAGCCAGACACTTCACTGTTAGTAAATAATTAGAATATGAAATTTAATAGAATCAGAAATTACAGTACAGGTACCAGGGGCTGGTTTGGAGATAGGAAATTGGAGAGTTAGTGTTTAATTGGTACAGAGTTTCTTTTTGGGGTGATAGAAAAGTTTTGGTAATAGATGGTGGTGATGGGAGTATAAAATTTTAAATGTAATTAATGTCACTGAATTGTATATTTGAATGTGGTTAAAGGGGAAATTTTAGGTTTTATGTATACATTACCATACTAAATAAATAAAAAAATAAAAAGCCTGTAGAATTGTACAACACAATGAATGCTAATGTAAAGCATGGAATATAGTTGATAGTATAATTTTAATAATATTGTTTCATCAGTTGTAATAAAGATACCACACTATTGCAAAATGTCAAAAGTAGGGAAAATTGTGTGTGTGTGATGTGTTACATAGGAACTCTGTGCATTCTGTATGATTTTCCTGTAAACCAGCAACTTCTCTAATTAAAAAAAAAAGTGTTTTTCAGTGTATGCTGCTGGATGTTTATTGAAGCATTACTTCATAATCTTCCCTACTTTTTTTTTCTCATATAATAAACTATATTTATAAAGAAGTTTTAGAGTGCATAAAAGTTATGTTGAAAGTATAGGGGAGAGACTTCCAGGAAGATGGTGGATTTGAGAGACACAGGACTCACTTCTCTTACAGAAAAATAGCTAGGGGACAGGCAGATACAGTCTGGAAAAAAATGTCCTAGGGTTTAGGACACCAGGGGAAGGCTGGACACCACCCAGAAGAGAGAGGGACATAGGAAAAGAATCTTGACAGAAACACTCAAACACACTCTTACTATGGTATGAACTGAAAGGGCTGCTGAAGTGCACCATCTGCTGGCAGAGCAAGGAAGTGAATACAAGGAAAATAAAAATAAGCAAGAGAAGCTTTTTCTGGCATTTACAGTCTCCCTCCCCAAGGCCCTTGGAAGCAGGTCTGCAATGCATTACTGGGTCCATGGCCCAGATGTGAGCAACTAACAGGGAATATCCTAAAGACCTAGAACAGATTGAACCAAGAATCAAAGAATGGCAGTAACACACAGCCTCCCACCAATAAATCCCTAAGAAAGAAATTGAGCATCAAAATAAACTCACCATCATAATCAGATGCCTAGACATCAGCAAAAATTTACAAGCCATACTAAGAAAATGGAAGAAATATATCAAAGCTCCAGATGAGACACAGCTTTTGAGACAACTAATCAACGGGCTCATACAAATCTCCTAAATCAAATCAATGAATTGAAAGATAATATGGCTATAGAGATAAAAGACTTCAAGAGGACCTTGGGCAAGCATAAGAAGAACTTGAAACCTGAGGAGAAAAATAACAAGCTTATGGGAATGAAAGACACAATAAGTGAGATCAAAAACACATTAGGAGCATACAACAGCAGACTTGAAATGAGAGAAGAAAGAAAAAGTGACACAGAAGACAGAACAGCTGAAATTGAAGAAAGAGAAGAACAGAGAGGGAAAAGAATGGAAAAAAAAGATCAGGGGCTTAGGGATTTGAATGATAACATGAAGCACAATGGCATATGTGTCATAAGAGTTCCAGAAGGAGATGAGAAGGGAAAGGGAACAGAAAGAGTATTTGAGGAAATAATGGCTGAAAATTTCCCCAACTCTCATGAAAGAAATGAATTTACATGTCTAAGAAGCGCAACGTACCCCAAACAGAATAAATCCAAATAGACCTACTCCAAGACACATACTACGCAGACTGTCAAACACCAAAGATAAAGAGAAAATTCTGAGAGCAGCAAAGGAGAAGCAAACCATCACATACAAGAGACACCCAGTAAGACTTGGTACAGATTTTTCATCAGAAACCATAGAGGTGGGAAAGTAGTGGTATGATACAATTAGGATACTGAAAGAGAAAAATTGCCAGCCAAGAAATCTTTATCTGGTAAAATTGTCCTTCAAATATAAAGGTGAATTTAAAATATTCACAAATAAACAGAAATTAAGAGAGTTAGTAAAAAAGAATCCACCTTTGCAGGAAGCATTAAAGGGAGCCTTACAGCCTGAAAGAAAAAGAGAGGGGAGAGAGGCTTGGAGGAGAGTGCAAAGGGCAAGACTAGTAGAAAGAAGAACCAAAAGAGTAAAAAGACAGCAAAAAAAAAAAGATATGACATATGAAAGCCAAAGAATAAAATGGTAGAAGTAAATAATGCATTTACAGTAATATCATTGAATGTGAATGGATTAAACTCCCCAATCAAAAGATATAGGATGACAGAATGGGTGAAAAAACATGAGCCATCCATATGTTACCTAAAAGAGACTCACCCTAGACCCAGGGATACACATCGCCTGAAAGTGAAATGTTGGAAAAAGCTACTCCATGCAAACAGCAACCAAAAAAGAGCAGGGGTAGCTATACTAATATCGGACAAAACAGACTTTAAATGCAAAAAAGTTATGAGAGATACAGAAGGCCATTATATATTAATGAAAGGGACAATCAACCAGGAAGATATAAGAGTCATAAATATCTATGCACCTAACCAGGATGCCCCAAGATAAGCCAAACTCTGGAAAAACTGAAGGGAGAAATAGACATCTCTATAATAATAGTTGGAGACTTCAACATAGCAGTCACATCATTAGATAAAACAACTAGACAGAAGATGAACAAGGAAACAGAGAACTTAAACAATATGATTAACAAGCTAGACCTAACAGACATATAAAGAATGCTGCATCCCAAATCAGTGGGTTATTCATTCTTCCCAACTGCTCATGGATCTTTTTCCAGGATAGACAACATGCTGGGTCATAAGTCAGGTCTCAATAAATATAAAAAGATTGAGATATACAAAGCACCTTCTCAGATCATAATGGAATGAAACCGAAATCCGTAATAGATAGGAAAGGGGAAATTCACAGATATATGAAGGCTAAACAACACACTCTTATACAATCAGTGGGTCAAAGAAGAAACTGTAAGAGAAATTAGTAGATATATTGAGATGAATGTAAACAAGAACACAACTTATCAAAACTTATGGGATACAGTGGAGGCAGTGCTGAGAGGGAAATTTATAGCCTTAAATGCCTATATTAAAAAAGAAGAAAGAGCTAAAATCAAAGACCCAACTGAACTAATATCGGACAAAACTAGAAAAAGAACAGCAAACCATTCCCAAAGCAAGCAGAAGGCAATACATAATAAAGATTAGAGCAGAAATAAATGAAATCGAGAACAACAACAACAACAAAAATAGAGAAAATCAACAAACCCAAAAGCTGGTTCTTTGAGAAGAGCAGTAAAATTGACAAGCCCTTAGCTAGACTAACAAAGGAAAAGGAGAGAAGATGCAAATAAATAAAATCAGAAATGAAAGGGAAGTTATGACTGATCCCACAGAAATAAAAAGTATGATAAGAGGACATTATGAGAAACTGTGTGCTAACAAACTAGACAACCTAGATGAAATAGACAAATTCCTAGAAATGCACAAACAACCTGCATTGACTCTACAAGAAATAGAACTTAACAAGCCAATCACACTTAAAAAGCCTGAAAGAGTAATAAAAAAAAGAGAAGATGAGGACCAGGTGGCTTCACAGGTGAATTCTACCAAGCATTTGAGAAGAGGAGGGAAAATTACCCAATGCATTTTATGAAGCCAGAATCACCTTAATACCAAAGCCAAATAAAGATACTACATGAAAAAAAAATGACCAACCAATCTCTCTAATGAACACAGATGCAAAAATTCTCAGCAAAATACTTGCAAATCGAATCCAACAGCATATCAAAAGAATTATATACCATGACCAAGTGGGATTTATTCCTGGTATGCAAGGGTGGTTCAACACAAGAAAACCAATTAATGTTATATACCACATTAACAAATTGAAGGCAAAATACCACATGATCATCTTGATTGATGCAGAAAAGGCATTCGACAAAATTCAGCATTCTTTCTTGATAAAAACACTTTGAAAGATAGGAATAGAAGGAAAATTCCTCAACATGATAATGGGCATATATGAAAAACCCACAGCCAACGTTGTACTCAATGGGGAAAGGTTGAAAGCTTTCCCTTTAAGATTGGGAACAAGACTGTCACCACAGTTATTCAATATTGTGCTAGAAGTTCTAGTTAGAGCAATTAGACAAGAAAAAAAAGGCATCCAAATTGGAAAAGTGGAAGTAAAACTCATTATTTGCAGATAACATGATCCTATATTTAGAAAATTCTGAAATGTTTATGACAAAGCTGCTTGAGCTAATAAAGAGTTCAGCAAAGTTGCAGAATACAAGATTAACATGCAAAAATCAGCAACGTTTCTGTACACTGGTATTGAACAATCTGAAGAGGAAATCAGGAAAAAAATTCCATTTACAACAGCAACAAGAAGACTCAAATACCTAGGAATCAATTTAGCCAAAGTTGTACAGGACTTATATTCAGAAAACTACAAAACAATGCTAAAAGAAATAAAAGAAGACCTAAATAAATGAAAAGACAATCCATGTTCATGAATTGGAAGACTAAATATTGTGAAGATGTCAATCATACCCAAACTGATTTATAGATTCAGTGCAATCCCAATAAAAATTCCAACAGCCTACTTTACAGAAATAGAAAAGGCAATTACCAAACTTATTTGGAAGGGAGGTGTACCCGAATATCCAAAAGCATCCTCAAAAAGAAGAGTGATGTGGGAAGACCTTCACTGTCTGACCTTGAAACACATTACAAAGCTACAGTGGTTAAAACACCATGGTACTGGCATAAATATAGATTATATATAAATATATATATTATATATAAATATAGACATTGATCAGTTGAATAGAATTGAGAGTCCAGAAATAAACCCTCATCTCTATGGCCAACTATTTTTTGACAAACCTACCAAGTCCACCTTACCAGGACAAAACAGTCTCTTCAACAAATGGTGTTGGGAGAACTAGATATCCATAAACGAAAGAATGAAAGAGGAGAGAGATAGGAATGTTTATTCACTGTTGGTGGGAATGTAGAATGGTACAGCCACTGTGGAGGACTGTTTGGCAGTTCCTAAGGTAGTTGAATATAGATTTGCCATATGACCCGGTAATACCACTACTAGGTATATATCCAGAAGAACTGAAGGCAGTGACATGAACAGACATCTTCACCCTGATGTTCATAGTGGCATTATTCACAATTGCCAAAAATTGGAAACAACCCAGGTGTCCATCAACTGATGAGTGGCTAAACAAATTGTGGTGTATACACATGATGGAATATTATGCAGTTATAAGGAGAAATGAAGTTGTGAAGCATATGATAACATGAATGAACCTGGAGGACATTATGTTGAGTGAAGCAAGCCAGACACGAAAAGACAAATACTGTAGGATTGTGCTGTCATAAACTAAATATATTTTGTAAACTCATGGAGTTAATAACTAGAATATAGGTCACCAGAAAGTAGAATGAGGTTAGTGAACAGAAAGCTGAGGGCTCATCTGTGCAGAATTGGTAAAAAGGCTGTTTGTTAATCTTTGGAAATAAATAGAAACATTGAAAGCACATCCTAGTGTTTGTAACTAGCAGTACTATTATATGGGTATGACAGTGGTTGGAAGGGAGAGTCTAAGGTCATGTATATTACTAGAAGGAAAGATGAAAAATGTAACATGGGACTGAATAGCATCGTGAAACCTCATGTGAATTATGAATATGGGTAATATTGCATATAAAAGACTGTTTTCCTTTGAAACTAAAGAAATGTATGTTAATGTTACAGGATGTTAATATCAGGGAAATTTACAACCAAAGCAAACTATGGACAGTAGTATTAGTATATAGTCATATATTAATAATCATCCAGCAAGGGTAAAAAAACAAAGAAAATATACTAAGGGAAAGAAATCAGACACAAGGTACTACATATTGCGTGACTCCATCTATACAAAATATAAATACAAATAAACTGGAGAGAAAGAAACAGAATAGCAGTTATATACAGTAGGGGTGACAGAGAAATTGAGAGGTGATAAGATTTGTTTTTCTGTTCTTTGTTTATTATTATTATTATTGGAATAATAAAAATGCTCTAATAATGATTGACGTGATGAATCCACAACTATGTGATTATATCAAATATCATTGATTGTATACTTTGGATGGATTGTATGCTTTATTAATATGTATCAATAAAATTGATTTGTTTTAAAAAAAGAAAGTATAAGGGATTCCCATACCTGTATCCCCTCCCCCTCACACATTTCCCCCTGCTAATAACATCTTACATCATTGTGGTACATTTGTTATACTTGATGAACCTATATTGAAGTGTTGCTACTAACCAAGGTCTATAGTTTACATTTTGGTTTACACTTTGGACCGTACAGTTTTATAGGATTTGCCAAAATGTATAATGACCCGTATTCATCATTGCAATGTCATGCAGAGCAATTCCAATGTCCTACAAATCCCCTATGTTTCACCTATTCTTTCCTCCTTCTCCTCACAGCACCTCTGGTAACCACAATCTTTATATCAATGATACAAGTTCTTCCTTTACAACAATAATAATAAGTCTACTTTGGTCCATGATTGTATTACCCCCTTATGTTTGCTCATTCCTCAGTCTTGAGGATTTGGGGATGGTGATGCCCGCTCTGCTTCAAACTGAGAAGGGGTTTCTATCCTTCTTGATGCTTAGTGATGTCTCAGCATAGCTTAGGCAACTTCAATTGCTTTCTTTTTTTGCTTTCTTCTATGGCTGAAGAAAAGAACCACTGTGATTAGGCTGTGAGAAGGAGAGCATCTGGATGTAAAAGAACTTTAATTCTTATAAGAATGTAGAGTTCTGTTACTTGGTGTTTTTTAGTTAAGAAATTTTCTATATATCACACAAGCAGTACATTGGTACATTTTTATAAACTGCTCAAATGATAAATATGTAAGCTGAAAGTCCCTATTTTATTATACACCCTTACCAAAGCAGATACTTTAGAACAGTTTGGTGCATATCCTTGCACTTCTTTTTCCATGACTTTTCTACATATTCATATATATATGTTGTCATTTTATTGTAGTGTTTTATAAAGTGGCTCCCTAGATTGTGGTGTGAATTTTTTTTCATTTAATATTTCTTGGAAATATTTCCATAAAAGAATACCCCAATTAAACATTGACATTATTTCAATAAACAGTGTTGACAGATTTAAAGCCACATGGTCCACCACCACCACCATGGCCTTGACAAGAGTTTTCACAGAGCATGGTGTACATTTTACTTAGTTGCTATTAGCACAGACAATTTCACCTTGGTGCCCAGGTCCTGTGGTGTTCTTGGTTTGGAAGAGTAGAGTCCTTTAGAAGACTTCCTTACTGCCATCTGGTAAAAGCCTAATGCTATTAAGGTTCTCGGATCCACCCACCTTCTCTAAATGGTTGTGGAAAAAAACGTCCTGTATTCATGTGATAATGGTGCAGGACATATCTGGTTAAAAGCAAAAATTTTAATCCCCACACAAAGATGTTGTCTTCAATGTGTTTAAGCAGACAACGCCCATTGTTTTGATTCCTGGAAAGGGGAGGAGCCTCATAATTCCTTAGGAAGATGTTCTGTTTTACCCAAGAGAGTGCCCTGTAGCTGTGTGAAAGACTGGAGCACACATTCAGTCTTCCAACATTCTTGTCACATACAAGTTTCAAAACCCCCGAGTCTCGGTTGATATATTGTTAGGTAACAGTGGTGTAGCTCCAATTCAGTCTTTTAAAAGATGTGGTAGCTTATTTTCCTAGACTTTCTGAGGGCAGAGACTGTAGGTTTGTTCTGTTTGCTAAGAATGTTCCATTGCTTAACTTGGAAGTGGACTAGGAGTTCTCCAACCCACTTACACTTCTGCCTCTGCCCCGAGTGACTCCTATGGGTCTAACACTCTATTCTTCTTTTTGGAACTTAGTTTATTCATTTATAAATTAAAGGGGTGGCTCCAGATAAAGTCCTTTCATGCATCAGCAGTCTCAAAGCCTGTGCGAATCTTTTCAAAAAGCCCAGCAAAGAACAAATACTGTTCCCACCCACTAATATCTCCCTACTGTCTAAGTTAGTAAGTGGATCAAATCTAGCAAAAAGATTGGTAGCCTGGAGAAATTTTACTTTCAAAGATACTTCCCAGTATCCTTATGTAAAGGTATGGCAAGGAGATAAAGGTAGAATCCTGAGAAAAAGTTGTCTTTATCCAGAAAAACCTTTGGAGGAAGGGTTAATTCAAAACAGACCACAAGAGGGAAGAAAAAGCTGTAAATGAGAAGCTAGAAAACATTCCTAACTAAAAGGTAAGTATGGTCTTCTGGAAGCTTATGTTGTGCTGAAGAGAAAATCAGAACATTATGCTTGGACTTTCTCAGTATCAGATGGGATATTAGTACAACGATGTTTGAGCCATGAAATTAGAGGGAATTTACAAAAGTTGAATCCTTCGGATTTCTTGAGATAGATTCTCATTACTCTAATGCTCTTACCAGACCCGTTTAATTATATAGTTGTGTTGTTTAAGCTTTTCCTGGACAAAGTCAGTGTGAGAAATGTAAGGGAGAAACTGACCCTCAGTGGTACCTTTGGAGTAAGACATCTTTAGGCTTACTTGAAAGCTGTGTGATTTGAGGCGAATCGCTTACCTTTGCTGAGCCTCCCTCGTCTGTAAAGTGGCTATTTTATCATAAAATTGAGATGGGAATGTCTAAGCTGAACCCTCTAATTTGGCATGAGATTCCGTCACTCCATTGCTCTGGTAAATTCTTGCTCTCCCAAATCAGTTTTTCTCCCTTCTCTCACTCATCTCCAAGCATACAAACATGAGATTTTTACCATCTTAAAAAAAAACCTTCTCTTCAACCCAGTCCCTCCATTTCTTTGCTCTCCTTTTTGCAAAACCCTTGAAAGAGTTCCCTGCCTCTGATTCTTTCCTGATTTTATCTTTCCTTGTAAAGTTTTTATTGAAGTAGAATTTAATTATGGAAGAACAATCACTTAACTACTCTTCACAGAAATTATTTTTGTCAAAGCCTTTAATGACCTCTAGGTTGCTCAGTCCTGTGGCCAAATCTAGTCCCGTGTCTTATTTGACCCATTAGTAGCATTTGACTCATGATCATCTCCCGTTCCTTGAGGCATTCACTTCACTTGGCTTCCAGGTCCCCATTTACTTTTATGCTTTCCCCCTATCTAACTGGTTTGCTTCTACTCACTCCTGTGTTGATGCCTCTTCACCGCAATGTTGAACCTTGGAAGGCCCCTGGGCTTAGTCCTTAGCCATCCTCATTCCCTTGAGGATCTCATCCAGGCTCATGGCTTTAAATACCATTTCATAATGATTATTCCTAAATGTGAACCTTTAGCCCAGACCTCTCTCCTGAACTTTGGCAGTCTCTACCTGGGTATCTAAGACATCTCAAAGTCAACATGTCCCAGAGTATCTCCTCCAAAGCCCATGGGACATGCAGCTTTCCCCATCTCAATTGGTGGCTCCTCCTATCCTTTCAGTTTCTCTAGACTCCTCCTCTCACATCCCGCAGGAGATCCTCCTTGCTCTACCTTTCAAACTTCCAGCGTCTGAACACTTTCATATCATTTCCATGGCTAACTCTTTCTGGCTTGGCTAACTAGTCATATTCTTTGTCTTTGCTCAGATGTCACCTTCTCAGTAACACCCTATTCAAACCTGACCACCTTATTTAATTATGATAGTTGTACAGTTCAAATTGAAAAACAAAAATCCACTAAGCTGCCTTGTTTGGGAATCTCTAAGACCCAAAGGAGGCTCTCTCAGGAGATGGGCTCATGTCAGAAAATCCAATCCTTTGGGATTGTACAGTATTTAACCTCTCAGAGCCTTGGTTCCATGTCCTGGACACTTACTCTCTTACTCTCTGTCTTGGCTCTTGTTCATCATCTCCTCACTTAAACCCCCTCCTCCCTGCATTCTTCTCCAAGTATGACCTTCACATTGCATCACTTTTTTTAAATTAAGATTTTCCACAACCTAGTCAAAATGAATGGTCTTTTCCTATACCTTTTTGGTTCCATTTGTTTACCTATTCAATCAATATTTATTGGGTTTCTTACACTATTCCAGCGATAAAGCAGAGAACAAGAGGGAAGAGCTCTGCCTTAGGCAGTTTATGTTCTAGAGTTGCACTGCCCAGTACAGTAGCCACATATAGTATTTAAACTTTTTTTTTTAGGTGGTACTGGGGATTGAACACAGGACCTTGTACATGGGAAGCAGGCACTCAACCACTTGAGCTACATCCAATCCCCTAAATTTAAATTAAAGTTAAATTAAATAACAATTTAGTTTGTCAGTCACATTAACCAAATTTCAAGTGTTTATCAGTCACATGTGGCTAGTGGCTACTGTATTGCACAGTGCCCATAGAGAATAACTCCATCATCACTGAAATTTCTATGGGGCAGAGAACCCATGTAGAGTAACTCCATCATCACAGAAAGTTCTAGAGGGAGAAGAGATAGACTCCACATACACAGATAAACATAATGAGGGGAAATAAGGTCATAAATGCAGTATAGATCATTGAAATATGGTAATAGAGTGATTTCTTGGCTATTTTAGGTAAAGGTCCAGAGGAATGTCTGAGGAGGTTACATTTAAGCAGAGATCAGAAAGAAAAGGAGAAATGTGAAAATGGAGGGGTGAAAGAATGGGGATGTAGGCAGAGGACATCATTAGGTAAAAGGTCCTAAGGTGGAGACAAATGTGAAAGAAACCATACTGGCTGGAGACCTGTGGGCAGGGGAGAGGGTGGTATGAGAAGAAATCTGAGAGGTAGGCAGGAACCAAATCATTGGTGCTTTGCAAGCCTGGATAAGGAGTTTGGAGTTTTTTTCCCCTGAGATTGCCATGGGAGGATTCTAAGTATGTGTGGGGGTGTGTGTGGGGGTGTGTAGCGGGTAGAGGGTGCATGACCTGGTCTGATGACATATTTACCACTTAGCTCATTATGCCTGACGTGACTAGTTAGTTGCTCACTTATCTGTGTCTCTGTCAGATTGTACAATTCTGGATTTTTTTCATCTTTAGTATCTTAAGTCATGCCCTGTTAATAATAACTGTGGTAGAACTGAATTAAATTTTAAAAAATTCCTGTCACTAACCTACTGGACTTTGGCTCCATCTCTGAATATAGTAAAACTAGCCATAAGCTATTTTGCCTTCCAAATAAATAAGGCATGACCTAATCTCTATGAACCATTTCAGCATTTGTCCCCCCACTTCTGATGGTGGTTGAGGTCGGATCAATAGCGCCTCCTGTAACCGTATAAAGGTAAAGAATAACATGGTTGCAGGCATTCAGAAAAGAAAATGTGCTTATTCCTGGGTAGAACTCATCTTGTTACCCGGTTGAATTCGAGAGTGTGGAGAAAGCTTGGTACTCTAAAGCTGAAGGACCATTAAAAATCACATGGTCCAACGTCTTCATTTTATGAAAGAGAATAATTTCGGCAAACAGTTGTGTGACAGCCCAGTGACAGGAGGGAGCTTGTGTTTGAGGAACTGGAAAAAAATTTAAGGTAGGGGCCTCCCTCCAACTGAGACCCAGTCACTGAAGCTGGCCAGGCAGGACTGGGGTAGAGGCAGGCTAGAGAACTCAAGCCCTGTCTAAGGGGATAGGGTGTCCAGGGCCCTGTGTTGCCAGGCCTTATTTCACAAAATTTTATTTTATTTCACAAAATGCCCAATTCTGTGTAGTCATGTGCACTCTCTGGGTTTTTAAATTTTGGCAATTAATTAGGAAATGAATTTTTGTTTCAGCAGATGATCCCTTTATTGTACAGAATAAAGAAGAGTCCAGAAAGGGCAATTAACCTCCTTGTTTCTTACACAGCACAAAGATTCCAAAAGAGCAGGGGAAGAAATCCCATCACATCAGGTCCTCCAGGTGGCCAAAACTGCTTAGGCTAGGGTTGGTAGATGGCAGCTCCACATGCCCCATTTCACCAAAGAAGAGCGACCAAACTATCCTGTAGGAATGTGCCTTTTATCCGCCCTGGGGAGAGGGAGCCCTGCCACTGAGAATTCCTTTTCTGATAAACATCTGGAGCTGCTTATTCCAAGTTTCTGGTTTTAAGGTCTGGCCCAACCTTTTTTTTAAATATATATATTTTTATTTTTAAAGATACTTTAGATTACATAAGTGTTACATAAAAAATAAAGGGGATCCCCATATACCCTACTTCCTCCCCCTTCCACATTTTCCCCCATTAACAACATCTTCCATTAGTGTGGTACATTTGTTAAAATTGATGAACACATATCGAAGCATTACTACTAACCATGGACTAGAGTTTACGTTATACTTTACACTTTGCACCACACAATTGTTTAGGTTTTGACAAAATGTATAATGGCATTTTGTATCTGCCATTGCAATGTCATGCAGGACAATTCCACTGTCCCCCAAATGCCCCATATTATACCTATTCTTCCCTCTACATCTCCTCAGAACCTCTGGTGGCCACTGCCTCCACATCAATGATAAAAGTTCTTCCATTACTAGAATAATAATGTCTGCTTTAGTCCATAGCTACATTTCCCCTTTATGTTTGTTCACTCCTCGATGTTGAGGATTTTGGGATGGTGATGCCTACTATGTTTCTGATTGAGAGTGGGCTTATTAGAGCCCATGGGGCAGATGGATGGAACTGTCTTGTTTGCCGTTGTAGATACTCTCTGTTTTTTGGGATGGGTGTTGTCTTGGGTGAGTTCAATAATCTGGAGAGTAGGTGTTGGCTGCAACTCTGCTGAGATTCAGGGCTCAACCAGCATATGAACAGACTGAAGATTTAGGTGTCTGGGACATATATTTAATGAGTATAGTGCTAATTATAGGTTCAAATAAAAGGGGCAGAAGAGCCATGTTTAGGGAAATTATAAATGAACCTAACTCTGTTGCATTGGGGAAACATATATTCCAAGGTAAGGCCCACTAATGCGGTGCCAATTTCCTGGGATTGTTTGCCCTGCTTATAGTGTCTGGATGTCTCTAGAACCCTCAGGAACCCCCATGTTTGAGGCACTGTTTACTGTGGCAGTTAATGAGATCCTACTGAGACGTGCATAAGCGTAACCTCTGGAATGACCTCTCGATTCACTTTGAAATCTCTTAGCCATAAAAATTCATTTGTATTTAATATTTCCCTCTTTTGGTCAAGGTCTTTTTTCCCAAATACGTCCTAGTTGGTGCTTGGCAACAATCCCTCCCTGCTAGGGAGGCTCATCCCTGGGAGTCATGTCCCAGAGAAAGGAGAAGGTAATGCATTTATATGCTGAGTTTGGCTTACAGAAAGGCCACATTTGAGCAACAAGGAAGCTTTCAAGAGGGAACTCTTAGGCAATATATAATACTAGGCTAAGTTTCAATTTCACTAGAACAATGTTCATAAGTACAAGCATCAGTATCAAGGGCCTGGCGTAATGGTCTGTCCTCCTTCTCTAGGCACTGCCCACGTACTCAGGGGATTCTTGCTGCTCTATTCTATTCTTTTGGTTATTGTGTGGGCCTCCACCCACCGAGAGAACATCCCATGACCACTTGAACATATTCATATGCCATAGAGGCATGCCCCAAGTGTACCCCTCCCCACACATCCCCCCATCACTGACACCCCACACCAGTGATCCTCCTCTGCCACAGTTGTGACCCTTCTGTGATCCAAAACCTCCCCCAAAACAGAGCCAAAAAATAAACAAATAAAAATATAATATAATAAAATAACAATAAACAAATAAAATACAAAATTGAAAAATAAAAGTAAAAATAAAAAATGTTTTTTCAATGTATCTTTCATTACCATAAGATCTGTTATTTTTCCTATACAATGACAATTTCTTCCGTATGTTCCTGCAGTGTCATATTTTTTTTCGCTTTAGCTTCAAAGAAGCTTTAGGTTACAAAAAAGTCACATACAAAATATAGGGGAGGGAAGCAGAAGTGGCTCAAGGGATTGGGCTCCCGTCTACCATATGGGAGGTCCAGGGTTCGATTCCCAGGGCCTCCTGGTGAAAAGCAAGCTGGCCTGCGCAGAGAGCTGGTGCAGCAAGATGACGCAACAAAAAGAGACACAGAAGACAGACAATGAGAGACACAGCATATCAGGGAGCTGGGGTGGCGCAAGAGACTGAGCAGCCTCTCTCCACTCCAGAAGGTCCCGGGATCGGTTCCCGGTGCTGCCTAAAGAGAAGATAAACAGACACAGAAGAACATACAGAGAGAGGACAGCAAGTGCAAAACAACAAGGGGGGCGGGTAGTGGTGGTGGTGGAATAAATAAATAAATCTTAAAAAATATATATATATAGGGGATTCCCATATACCCAAACACCTCCCCGACTCCCACTCTCCCCTATTACTGACATTTTACATGTGGATAGGACATTTGTTACAATGGATGTACAAACATTGAAGCATTGCTACGAAACGAGGTCAGTGGTTTACAGTATGGTTTACATTTTGCACCATGCACTTTCACAGGTTTTAACATTTAAAATGGCCTGTATCTGATATTGCAAGGTCATGCAGAACAATTCCAATGCCCTAAAAATGCCTTATGTTCCATTTAAGGAAATGAATTTTTAAACACTGTCAAACAAAGCGTGTCTGTGGGCCACCAGTTTGTAGCGTCAGGTGTTAGGCCTCTTCCCACTGGAGTCTGGGGTTCCCAGTCCTGAAAGAATGTAAGAATGTAAGAGGTGGCCAGAAATGCAGCACCTTTGCCTTCCTGGGTGTGAGTCATTCAATCTTTAGACCGGAAGGTGAGTTAATGAAGTACTAGGCGTGCTTGGTCATGATTGTATGGCTCAGTGATTAAGAGCAAAATTCAGAAGCCCTGGATAGTGTTCTAGGCTCAGGAACCCTCTCCATCCTTCTGTTTCCTCCTCCTCAAGGGAGTAACAGCAGCACTTGCGTCAGGGATTCAGTGAGGATTAAATGCACATGGGTGATTGGCACAGAGCCTGCTACATAGTACATTCTCCCTCCATCTTAGCTAATATTATTAATGCATATTTAGGTGTAATTCTCAAAGTTTTCCCACTGTACTTTTGCTCACACTAACAACTCTTTGAGGAGACAGAGCAAATATTTTTAGTCCTAGTTTACAAAAGAGGAAATCAAGGCTTGGGGGTGTGTGGGTGGGGATGGGGTTCAGTAATCCCTAAGAATAAACACTGAGTGGCAGAGCTGGGATTTGAACCCAAGTCTCTGGACTCTACTGCCTTGTGAAATCTCCTGACATCTCTCAGTAAGATATGTCATCTGAGTCATTAACATTTGGCAGCATGAGTGGTTAGGCAAAGTGATTCACATTCTTGCTCAATTCTTCTCGCTAATGGTGAACTTAGCAGAATGACTGGTTGAGGCTGGGACTAGCCTTTCTGGCAACAGGGCCGGAAGAACCCTGAGACCACTAAAGGCCAGTTTGCTGTCACCCTTGAGGACAAGAGGAAGTGCTCCTCTGCCTTTAGAAGGCTGGGCTTTGCTCTGGAGTTCTTCCACTGAGCTGAATCTTTGTGTCGTCTCCTTCCTGTTTGTTCCCCTATTTCCTGCGACAGAATAGGGGAGAAATAGGGGGTTGGGTTGGACACTACCTGTGGGGAAGGAACTGGGATAGAAGGAACTGCTGCTGACGACTGCTCTCCTGGTCTGTTGGAAGGTGCAGAGCCCTTAGGCACCAGAGCCCTCAGCCACCTGGAGCTCACCGAGCCCTGAAGCCCTGTGGTCTCTTGTTATCCCCTATACAGCAGGCTCATGTGATTTGTTCAGTCAGGGTAAAAGGAGAAGTTCAAATCTGAAAATTAAGACTTGTTCCGATACCATCTAGTCGGGGGCACTATCTGCCAGTCTGTCCTCTCATTTTTCTTCAGGCTACTCCCGTAATGCAGATTCAGGCCATCATCTCAAGTCTCCTAGTGCTTCTGACAGGTAAGTGAGTAGGTGGGCTGGGGGCTGGAAAGCCCTGAGGATGGAGGAATGGCTGGGGGGCTGGGCATGGGCGTGGGGGAAGGAAAATATCCCTTGGGCTTTGTTGGATGATGGTGGGTTTATTAGTGAGCAAAGACCCAGGCTGAACTCTTACCCTAAAGAAATTGCTTAAA
The DNA here is from genome assembly GCA_029593785.1 of Cabassous unicinctus. Classification (NCBI taxonomy): domain Eukaryota; kingdom Metazoa; phylum Chordata; class Mammalia; order Cingulata; family Chlamyphoridae; genus Cabassous; species Cabassous unicinctus. The sequence goes on from JAQZBX010021013.1 coordinate 26,052, forward strand.
TGCTAAGAATTACAAAGCCCAGGGCTGAGTGAACAAGGTGAGAGATGTGCAACAGCATGTTGTACGCTGCCATTTATGTTTAGATGCAAAAGGGGTGGGCCTGTGTATGCATAGACTACCTCTCAAGCATACATAAGAAAAGGAACAGTGGTTTTCACAGGGTAGGGGGAGCAAATAGAGGTGAGGGGGAGAAGGGAGACTTTACCCCTTCTGTATACTTTTGTGCCTTTTGAGGGTAGGTTTTTAAAATTTAATGAATGAATGAATTTATTTATTTTTAACCTGCATGCAAATATTTTTTTTTTTAAATAATTTTTTTAAAGGAGGTACCGGGGATTGAACCCTGGACCTTGTACATGGGAAGCAGGTGCTCAAACCACTGAGCTACACCCACTCCCTAAACAGAAATATTTTAATTCAAAAAATTCCATGAGATGGGGGAAAACCCCTGAGGAACACATAGCCTAAATTTTAAAAACTATTAATCTTTGCAGGGCAAAAAAAGGGGGGCAGTTCATTTTTTTTCATTATATGCTTCTATACTATTTTAAGATTACTAGGTATTATATTTATCATCAGAAAAAAAATGGTATTAGGCAAAATTAAATACTATAAAAATTCTGGTGGAAAATAAAATCTTATTTTATGTAACATTGAACTTTTTTTTTTCCAGCACACATTTCCCAGACTTGCAGTCCAGTACTAAATGATTAATGAATCTTAGATTTAAGGGCCACTTTGACTGCATTTGGCAACATAGAGTTTTTATGCCATTAGCCCACGTGATAGTTTTGATTTTTGTTTTAGTAGCACAATTTAGTACTTGGTTGAATATGCTCCTGTTCTCTGGTTATTTCTTCTGGTCAGTGGGTTTTGCTCAGTTTCTGGGCTGTCATCAACTTGTGAGAAGGGACCCCTGCTTGGATTTTTTTCAACCAATCCTAAAGCCCATGACAAGCCTAAGCCCAAGCCCCTCGTGGAGGTATTTTTTTTTAAAGATTTATTTATTTTATTTTATTTATCCCCCCCCTTGCTGCTTGTGCTGCTGTGTCCATTCGCTGCGTGTCTTCTCTGTGTCTGCTTATCTCCCCCTTGCTGTGAGGTCTTGCCGCATCAGCCCATGGCGCCGCGCGTGAGGAGGCACCGGGAAGCGAACCCGGGGCCTCTCATATGGTAAACGGGTGCTCTATCCATTGCGCCACACCCGCTTCCTGCCGTGAGGTTGCTGCATCAGCCCACCCCACCGCTCACCCTCACAAGGAGGCCTCGAACTATCCACTGAGCCACACCCGCTTCCCTCTCGTGGAGGTATTATAACCCCTTTTCTAAAAATGAATTCTGAAGAGTTCACTAGACTTCTGCCTCCAAGTCAGCAACACTTTAAACAAAACATTGGCTCCATTTTTTGGGGGATAGGGGCAGGGGCTAGAGAGGAGGTGATTTCATTTGCAATTGTTTTTAACTGCATTTTAAAAAGTTAGATGCATTGGAATTTTTAAAAAATTTTATTAGAGACATCGTAGGTTTACAGAAAAATCATGCATGAGATATGGAGTTCCCATATTCCACCCTATTAACACCTTGCATTAGTGTGGTACATTTGTTACAATTCATGAAGGAAGGTTTCTATAACAGTGCTATTAACTATAGTCCACTGTTTACAATAGGGTTCACTGTTTGTGTTGTACAGTCCTATATTTAAAAAAATTTTAATTCTAGTAACATGTATACAACCTAGAATTTTTAATGTATTTTAACTGATAAAACCGATAGTCTTGGGTGACTAGAGCAGGAAGGAGACTTCACTAAAAATAAGAACAGTACCAAAGAATTTTAAAAACCATGTATGTATTCCTATTTTTAAAAATTAACAGCAACAAGCAGATACTTGGCAAAAAAGAAAAAAAAAAAGGTGAAATACACTCTCATGTATTACTGAAGTGTCATTTGGTTCAAACATTTTGGAAAACAGTGTCCATCAAAAGACTGAAAACATCCCTCCCCTTTATCCTGGTCACATCTCTCTTAGGAATCTATCCTATTAGGAAACTAACCTAAATTCAGAAAAGGTTTTATGCAGAAAAATTTTGTGAAGCTACTTATAAGGGTAAAAAATGGGCAACAGCCTGAATATCTTACAGTACCAAAAATTATGTTTTATCCACAAATAGAACCATTAAAAATAATGCTGTTGAAGAGTGGGCTAGCATAGAAAGATGCTTATAATATTCGATTTTTAAAGTATAAATGATAAAAGCATATGATTATAAATCAAATAAACCATGCAAATTAAAAGTGAAAAAGTAAAAACATATTTTAAAAATATAAAGCCCCCAATCTGTTTCTCTTCTCTCTATTTTCAGGTGCTGTCGCTCACTATCCACGAGTGAGCGGAGTGGTGGGTCAGTCGGTCACACTACCCTGTACCTATGCAATGGCTGGTGGAGAGGTTACTACCATGTGTTGGGGCCGAGGGCAATGTCCTGTGAATCAATGCTCAAATGAACTTATCTGGACGGATGGATCCCATGTCACCTTTCAGAAGCATAGGCGTTACAAGCTAAAGGGGCAACTTTTAGAAAGGAATGTGTCTTTGACCATAGAGAATGCAACCGAGGCAGACAGTGGTCTGTATTGTTGCCGTGTGGAGTACAGGGGTTGGTTTAATGATAAGAAACTCACACTATCATTGGAGATGAAACCAGGTGAGCCTGAGTCTTCCTTTTCTTGCAGGTTAAACGAGATAGAGTTTTCTGTTTAGTAGTAATTTTCTCTTTTTCCTTCCGTAGGGCAAGGGGAGGTCCCACAGTCCTGTTTTCCAAGAATTCTTGCTCTCAGAAAATAGAATAAATTTTATTTATGTAGATAAAGTGTTAAGAGCAAGGCCATAGGGTTAATTCAAGGCCATAGGGTTTAGTGTATCTTTGCAGTCAGTAAACAGTCAGTAAACTGTTTCCTAAAGCAGTGCTTCAAACATGCGAGTTGGCTCATGAAAAAGCATTCCCTTTTCTATAATGAAATATAATGAATATTTTTATCAAGTGGAATTTATTTAACTTAAAGTACTTCACCCTTTTCTAAGATTACATCTTAGAAAATGTAAAAATGTCTTTTCTTAACATTTAAAAACTATTCTGGAAAAATTCAAACATAAATGAAGAGAATATAAAGTGTAGCTACATCACCCAGCTTTGACAATTGTCAACTTGATTTTGTTGAGCATATATATTGCATAAGCATACTTAGTTCCACCCCTTCCCCTTTTCCCATCCTTTTGAAGCAAATTTCACATCATATCACAGTCATTGCTCTTTTAAAAAGTAAAATGTTCTTATATTACAATACTAAACATTTGCATCCCAACAACTAACAGCTTTTAAGAAGTTCACAAAATCCAAAAATCTGGGAACAATACATTTTTCCATTTTGATGTGGACATCATAGTTTTCCTTACCATTTGATGAAAGGAGTAGGTTCTTGAAAATTTCTTGGTTTTTGGTGCTATTTACTAATGTAACTCCTTCCTCAGGTTTCACAACGGGAATAGAACTCAACACCTGTGCCCTTATTTTAGCTTGCTTTCTCGTTCATTCTCGCTTGCGCTCTGTCCCCCTATTACTAGGAAGAGGCCTCTGCTCTTCCAGTGCCAGCACCCACGCAGAACCACAAGCCAGGTAAAACAGACCTGTTTCTGAGCCCTCACGAGAGGATATCAACCTTCCAGAGCATGGTTTTGAGGCAGAAGCACTTGGGTTCAATCTAGAGCAAGGTTTCTCACCTGGGATCCAAGAAGGAGCTTCACAGGGTCTGTGATCCCCACCCCCAATCTTAAATTATATGCAATCTTTTCTATGTATAAGCATTTTCAGGGTAAAGGGACCCATAACTGTTTTGTTTTGTTTTGTTTTGACCCATAACTTTTTATCAGACTCCCAAAGGAAGGCTTTATTAGCCAAAAAAAAGCCCAGATCACCATAATGAGGTTGATGTGGCTCTGGCCCAGCTGGGCATGCGCTTATAAGAAAAAAATGGGAAATGCCAGAGAACAAGGGTCAGGCTAATTCGGGTCTGTCTCCACAAGGAGCTCTGCCTGGAGATCATTTAATCCATTCTGAAATAGGACCCTTCACTTGAGGAAGAGATTTCAGTGAAAACAACATTTACTGTGTGTTTCCTACATGCCAGGCACCATGCTAAGTGTTTTACAAGTATTATATTACTTAATTCTTATAACAACTCTATGTATTATAGGTGCAATTCAACCCTGTTTTATAGTTGTGGGAACTGAGGCATAGAGTACAAGTTGCTTGCTGAAAGCCATACAGATAGAAACTGATCGATCCAGGAGTCAGTCTTCATTACTTTTGAACTTGGGTTCAGGGCTTTTAACTACTCCATTGCAACTCCTATCATGAGAACTGAGCTTTATATATGGTTGTATCTGTCCTGATCTGATGTCGTCACTGAAAAAGACTTTTTATGCAACTATTCTGTCTTTTTGGGGCAGTCAGTGACTTATGCAGTTTTGTTTCTAGCATCCTTTAATTTATTAATGTAGCATGGAAATTGCAAAAGATGCTACTTAAACTGATGAAAAAGTAAATGTGGATTTAAAGCCTTCAGGGATTTAGAATGTACTTGTTCATTTTTTAATTCAGGCCACATGGTTCATACTTCAAATTCCTGATAACAGTTTAGATTTCATATACGTGGAGCAACAGCTTTCCATTCTGAGAACAAGTTTAGGTTCAAGCCTTCTACTTCTGGGCTTAAAAAGGTAACTTTTAGTGGAGATCCTTAAAGCCCCCTAAACTCTTTGATCTCCTGAGGTGGCTTTGGATTTTGGGGAATGACAGAGATGTCACGAGCTCTTAACCAGGAAAATCTGCTAGAGCACACTGATTTCCCTTAGCTCCTATGGAACCATGTGTGTATTTAACCAGGAGGGATGTGAAAGATTGGGCTCTGAGCCAGTTTGGAAGAGAGGGCTTTAAGTTATAACTGGGATTTTAGAGCCATAAAAGTTGCTAGGAAAAACAGTTTTGTTTTGTTTTATTTTCTAGGCAGCTGAACCCAGTGAAGAGTCTGTTGACTTTATTGTTTGTGTTAGCTAAAGTGGATTAGTGAACTCAGTTTGGAGAACATGCATAAGTCATTGCACTTGTTTCAAAGCAGAGATTCAGAAGAAAAGTGTTGGCTTGTATATCCATTGGACCTCCTGGGGGATGGGAATAATAAAGCCTTGTCCTTACCATTGTAGTTTCTTACAGAGTTTGAGTTTGGAGTTGAACTTTGCAGTACAGGAAGGAGGAAAACTGGAGGTGATACAATGCAAGGACTGACATTTATTTTTATATCCATCCCATCTCTGTGCTCAACACCCTGTTACATGGTAGCTGCCTAAAACATCCAAGGAATAGTTGGATGTCAAGTTTTAGGGACAGGAGAGATGCAAACTTGTCAAAAAATTATACTCAAGGGGTCTTTTGTACAGCTCTAAACTGGGTAAAGACTGATCATCTGACTCTTGTGTTGTCTTGTTCTTTGTTCTTAAAGAGAGCCACATCCTGTTACATGTTTGAGTATTAGAGGACAGTGGCAAAGCAGTTCAGAACATGAGAAAGAGTGATGTAGAAATGTGAAATCATCAAGACCGCAGTGTGGAAGGGAAACCAGAGAAGGATCAAGGAGAGGCAATAAAGCAAGCTCAAGTTTGGGAATTCTTGTCCAGGCATCACCACTAACTTGCTCTAAAATTCTGTGGTGCTGTAAGAGAAGAGAATCATAAAGACATTATAAAAAGGCAAGTGATCAACTCTATAGACAAGGAAGGTGAATTGCCTGATAGAAAATAAAGGAGTGATCTCAAGAAAGAAAGAGAAAAATAGTTCTGAATTGGAGAGGTCTTCGTGGGAGTTTTTGGTGAGAAATGGAAGATGAATTAGAGATAACACTGGAAATCACCCTTTCAAAAGGGGTGACTAGAATGAATTGTGAAAGACCCAGGGTCAGGATAAACTAGGAATTTTGCCAGAGTGTTGTGAATCATTACCTAGGCAACTGGGCAATATTGTCCACTTGAAGGGACCTCAAGAAATTCAATATTGTATCTACTTTGTTTTGGTTAATCTGCACATCTCCCTGCAAAGATGTGCAGATAATCTGGATCCTGAATAAAGCAAGGGGATCTAGATTAGGATTATTTTGGAGGGAGAAGGGCAGAGCAAACTCCAGAGGTTCTGTTCCCTGAAAGCGAAATATCACTTATAGGAATAAATAAAAACTTAATTGAGTGTCCTACATACACTGCACCATAGACTCTACAGGCTTTAGAGGGAACCTACAATATAAAAAGTGTGAAACGATACCACCTACTGATACTCTATCCAGATCATTATCATGATAATGAAGTAGTCACACAGCGGTGCAAAGTCTCAAGGCCATCTTTGAATATATTTCCAAGAAGAAGTTGAAAGGACTGGAGTGGGTATTTGAGAGGCTGCCTTCCTGCCCTGTAGAAA